>CABHPQ010160011.1:0-26561 GCA_902168405.1 Peromyscus aztecus
CGCGTGCGCCGCTGAGCTGCCCGCTCTTGGAGCAGTCCATGGTCAAGGTGCGGGAGGCCCCGGACATGAGGAAAGAGTGGCCCAGCTGCGAGGCAGGCTGGTTAGTGCGTCTTACCTGGTCACAAAGATCTTTCACTTAGGCTTTCAGAACATGCTGAGAGCCTCTCAACTGAGCGCTAGGGACACTGATGTGACACAGGACCACCTCACCTTGATTCCTGCTCTAATGGACGACATTAATGCTGAACTGACTCGCCCAGAGGAAGATCTGGAGGAAAGTCGTCTAATAACACAGTACTGCAAGAACAGAGACCTGGTATAGTCGGTAACACCTTGACTGACAGGTAGAACAGTGTGCAACTGAATACAAGGCCCTAGGGAGTCTAGTATGAGGTCATGAGATGTCAAAAGGGGAAGGCTTTGTGGGAAGTAAAAGTTTCAGTGAGATAGTCATTTGGAAGCCTCAGGCAGAGAAGTAACCCTGAGAGAGAGAGAGCTCAGACAAATGTGGACGGACAATGAGAAAAGGGAATAAGGCCTGGAGCAGGACAGACCTTTGGCCTTGTTCCTCTTTTGGACGCTTCCACCTGTTCAGGTCTAGACTGCACCTCTTTCCTCCTCACTCGCAAGCCTGGGCCTGGGTCACATGATTTGATGAAGCTGAGCAGGACCCAGGCACTGTTGTGTGTCTTTTGCCTCTGGGAAGAGGGCAGAGGTGAATTGGAGAGGCCAGGCTATTACCCAACTTGCTTCCTCCTGTCACCAAACGTAAATAGAACAAAAGAAGATATCCTTCCTGGGATATCCAGCCACAACCTCGGGGCTCGCCAAAGACCCAGTGAGAATAAAGTCCTCCCTCTCCCTGCTAGAACCAGCCAGCAACTGATTAGCTGTAGATGTGGAAACCTGAAGGGTATTTGAGACGGTTAAGCACCACCTGGTAATTACCCAGTATTAATTAAGATCTTCACTAGCTCCGCCCACACAGACTTGGCACAAACCCAAGACCTCAGTGCTGCTGTGAACTGAGCTGCCTATACTGACAGCGGAGTACCTCACTGAAGTACTACTCAGTGTAGGGCCAGCCTAGGCCCTAGGCTAGGTAGACCTGTGATTACAAACATCCCTGACCATGTCCTTAGCCCCACAGGGAAGTCTTGGATGTTAAATGGTGGGGACTCCGCAGTGTCCAATGTGTTGGCTCGGTGCTTACTGCATACTTGTGAAGACTGAATGAATGAAAGAATGATTGAATGAGTAGAAACTGCTCTCCTGACTTCACAGTCTCATAACAGGTATCCTGTCCTTCAAAGCCATGCTTCTAACCACAGACATGAAGGTCTCATTAAAAACAGGCAGTCTGGAGTCAGGCATGGTGGTAGGTAAATGCTTGTAATCCCAACACTTGGCAGATGGAGGTAGCAAGATCAGAGGTCAGTGCCAGCCTCTGCTACATGGTGAGTTCAAGCTAGCCTGGGTTATATGAGACCATCTCAGAAAAAAACAAAAACAAAAACCAACCAACCAACCAAAGACCAGCAGTGGAGATAAGTCTTTTCTGCTCTTGGACAGACTGACCCTGACAAGTTTTCCAAGATCAGACCTTGCCATTAATACCCAGAAAACCCGGGTGTGACTCCCTCTGCACCATAATACCTAGGGAATTGCCTCTTTTCAAGCCAGCCTTTTGGAAAGGTAAATTCACAACTCAAGTCCCGGTTTTCTCACATTATCAGGTCTTACATGTTTTAAATGGGGCACAGGCATATGAAGAGTTAGGACTCTGACCCCAATTACAGAGGAGAGGAGAGCAAGGCTGTTGACAGAGCTGGGTGTGGACAGGGTCTCCTAGTGCACTGGCACCCTGTTGGCCTCTGGCCTCCTGACTTCACAGACGAAGCACACTGCTCAAGCATTCACCAACAACCCAGCAAACAGCATTCAATGGACACCCTAATCTGGTGTAGTGGCACATAACCTTTGGTCCCCATTACTCAGGAGAATGAGGCAGGAGATTCACTTCTGTGCACAGGAGTTTGAGGCCAGCCTAGGCAACATAGGGGGATCTTTATCTTAAAGAAAGAAAGAGAGAGAGACAGAGAGAGAGAGAAAGAAAGAAGGAAGGAAAGAAAAAAGAAAGAGAAGAAAGAAAGAAAGAAAGAAAGAAGAAAGAAAAGAAAGAAAGGAAAAAAGAGCAGGCTGGGACTAGAGAGATGGCTCAGTGGTTAAGAGCCTTGTTGCTCTTGTACAGGATCTGGGTTGGGTTCCCAGTACCCACATAGCGGCTCACAGCTATTCATAACTCCAGTTCCAGGGGATCCAGAGGCCACAGACCTCTGCAGACACACACGGTGCACATAATGCATAGAGGCAAAACACATACACACATGAATCTAAAAACAGCTGTTGTAAAGAGGGGGCTAGGATGTAACTCAGCGAGAGGTTGTACTTAGAACCAGGCCCTGCGTTCAATACCCAAACCCAACAAAACCCTCCCAGGGCTGAAGTAAACAGAAGTTAGAAACCCTACAGCTGCTCCTCATCTGCCTCCATGTATCAGACTCACAGTGAAGTCAGACAGCTTGAGGTCCAACTTGACTACCTCCCTCCCCACTTGGCCCCCAAAGGGAGGGGTCTATCTCCTCCTTACCCTTTAACAGGAAGTACAGTAGCGAGGGCTGCCGTGAATGCCCTGTAACAAAAGAGACCGTCAAGGACCTGAGCCCTGCATCTTCCTGCCTGCACTCAAGCCTGTCCAGCTACACCACTGACTGTTACCATGGCAACCAAACCCCCCACAGCCAATCCTGGCAAACAGCTGCTAAGAGCAAATGACAATAGTGGGTGGAAATAGCCTAGGCAGAGACCTTCAGAAGAGCAGTTCAGTGGCTGAGGCCCTCTCATCCCATGCCGTCTCCTCATAACCCCTCAGATAAGGAACATCCCGCACAGACCATGCCAGCAGCCACAGATACAGACATGAATACAATGAAGCTAATTCTCAGAGGTGTTTCCCATGGCCGGGCAGAGTCCCCACAGGTGGGACACATGCTGTTTAACCCGACAGCAGGGAGGGTCTGGAGAAAGCAAACTTAGGCAGGGTACCAGCTGCTGTTTCCAGTAAAACAGTGAGTTTCCTATACTCTTAATAGGTCTACTACTTAAAACCACCCTACCCCCCCCAAGAAAGATAAGCTAATACTCCTTCAAGTCTTGCCCTTGGCCTAGGTCTCAGCTTACTTCCCTCCTACCCTTTACCTACTAAGAGAACTCAGCCCCAGTGTAAACACAACCCACTCACCTGACTAAGAGGCCATCCGATGACCTTAAACTCTTGATTCTCCTGCCTCCTCCACTGGAGAGTTAGGGTTACGGGCATGTCACCACGCTCAGTTTATTCAGTGTTGAGGCCTGAACCAAGGGCCATGGGCATACCTGAGAACACTCTAAGTGATCCAACATATCTGCAACTCAGCTTCTTTAAGTCCCTCAGCCCCTACCTGTTCACTGGAATCTGTTGGTTTTCTGAGCACATCTGTGTGGAATCCCTTACTGACCCATTCCTCACAGTTCACTTACTACCAACTTTGACTATTTTACCTTAGAAGCCTTCCTGAGCCTCTGATTAGCAGGTGCTATAGGGGAACTTTGCTTTGCCTGTGCCCATCTGTCCTTGAGTCTACATAATGCCTCCCCCAAGAGGCCACAGTCTTTGATCTAGGAGTTCTGATCTATTTTAACAAACATCCACGCTCCAGGGAGCAGTTAATTCCCAGGCCACCTGTTTCTGTACCTGTGAGCCAACCCCTTCTTTGCTGGGACACTGTGTCCCAACAAAGTGTCAGTGTCTGCAGTAAACCATTGGTCTGCTTTCAAGATACCTTAGGGCAAGGAAAAACACTGGGAACTACAATACACAAGCCTGAAGGATCAGAACCTTGAAGTACTTACCATCTCAGAGAAAACAGAAAAGAGAGCCCTCAGGGAGCACAGGCCCTGGGGCCTTTTCAATGACTATCAGGACTGTACTGGACACTCCTGGCTTGACACACACACGCCAGGTACTTGGGCCTTGACCCAGAAATACAGACAGGCCTCCAGCAGTCTGGGTCAAGTTAGCCCCAGGACTTCTGATACCATCACAGAGTTTCTTCAGGCCACCTAGACACAGGGTCCCTACTCTGTCACCAACTTGCTAAAGGTCTTTGTAGATCACTTTATCCTGGCTGGGCTTTCTACATCTGAAAGTGAAGGTTAAAAAAAAAATCTATCTAATTAAATATTGAGTTCAATGAGGATAGAATTGGGAGAATTGGGTGGTGGGAGGTATAGTTCACTGGCAGAACATGTAATCCAAACACTAGCATTGCTTTTTTTTTGTTTTGTTTTTTGTTTTTTGTTTGTTTGTTTGTTTTGGGAGCTGAGGATTGAACCCAGGGCCTTGCGCTTGCTAGCCAGACACTCTACCACTGAGCTAAATCCCCAACCCCACTTTAAAAACAACAACAAAAAAAAAAAAAACAGAAAATTGAAGCTAGGGCCTCACATATCTCTTAAGCACTCCTGAGCTACATATAGTCCCAGACCTTTTATGCTTTTAATTTGAGATAGTCTCACAAATGAAGTTGCCCAGGTTGGCCTTGAATTCATTTTGTATCACAACTGGCCTTCAACATGTGATCTTTCTGCCTCAGCCTCCTGAAGAGCTGAAATGATAGGCCCTGTACTACCCTAAAATTGATAAAAGAAGAAAAGAAGGAAGGAAAGGTAGAAATGAGAGAATATGAAGAAGACAAAAAGGTAGAGAACATTGTACAGTGGTCCATGTTCTGTCGTCCCAGCACTCGGGAGGCCAAAGCACGAGGATCACTCATCCAAGAGCTGGTTGGGCTACATAGCAAGTTTAAGGTCAGCCTAGGTTACATAATGGGATGGACTCAAAGAAAGAAACTAGTCTATGTGTTTGGGGTGGATTGTGCTTCTAGCCTCAAAAACGCTATAGTAAACAAAATGCAGGGAGATGCATCCCTTGTATCCGAAATAGTGCTAATGTGCTTCTGAATGGCCACTGCTGCAGCCACCTGCCCTGTCCCTCACCCTTAGCCTAGTTACAACATTTCTAAAATTTCTGATCCAGGCCACTATCCCTGATCAATCACTGTCTGGCTTCCACTTGACTGTGACAGAGAAATCATTGGGGAGGGCCCAATTCCCCACCCCTCCCCCACACTCCTGTCAAGAAGAGATATATAAGGAACAGGTGGCATTTCAAAGTACATCATAAAAGCAAGCCCTGGCTGGGAGGGTGTCACTTGCCATCTGCTCGGTCCCTTTCACAAACATGCCTCCAGGGGCTTCCCTGTTTGACTTCACATCCTATGAAAGTACAAAGGGATAAAATAATGTCCCCCATCATGAATATCAAGGAAGCAAAACACTCCATTTTCAAATGGGAAGTATCTCCAGAGGAAAATGATCCTACCCCATGAGAATGGATGGCATTTTGGTTGAAATGCAAATACTCCAACGGGAGCTTTCAGTCTAGGGATGAGGTTTCCGGACAGACTCATTTCCTGGGGAGTACTAAGAAGTGCTCCTGGGTGACTTGAAGAAAAGCCTGCATCCATGTCCTGGCTGTTGCTCTCCTTTTTCAAAGTGTCTCTCCTCTCTCAAATCTGCACTTAAAATCTAAAGTCTGTACTCTCCATCACCGTAATAAATTCACCGTAACTTTACTTTCTTTTGTTTTTTGTTTGTTTTGAAACAGGGTTTCTCTGTGTTGCCCTGGCTGTCCTGGAACTCACTGTGTAGCCCAAGCTGGCCTTGAATTTACAGAGATTCACCGGCCTCTGTTTCCCGAGTGCTTGGATAAAGTTATCAGCCATCACAGCCTGGCTGATAACTTTGCTTAAAAACAAAACAAAACAAAACAAACAAACAAACAAAAAGCAAACAGGCCATCTCCTGGTCATGATATACTAAAGATCTTCCAGCAGAAGAGAGGTAGATTTAAAATTAAATTAACCAGCCAAGTGGTGGTGGCACAGGTCTTTAATCCCCGTACTCAAAAGGCAGAGGCTGGCAGATCTCTGAATTCGAGGCCAGCCTGGTCTACAGAGTGAGTTCCAAGACAGCCAGGACTTTTACAAAGAAACACTGTCTCAAAAAAGAAAAAAAGAAAAAAAAATTTAATTAACCTTCTCAGGCAAATGCCCCCAATTTTTGTCTTTTGTCTTTTTTGGTAACTAACTTATTTAGGACTGGAGAGATGTCTCAGCAAGTAATAGCACTTGCCGTACAAGCATGAGGATCTGGCTGGGCGGTGGTGGCGCACACCTTTAATCCAAGTGGACAGAGGAAGGAGGATCTCCGTGAGTTCAAGGCCAGCCTAGTCTATAGAGCTAGTTCCACAACATAGGGTTGTTACACAGAAAAACTCTGTCTCGAAAAACAAAACAAAACAAAACAAAAAAAACAAACAAGCATGAGGATCTGAATTCAGATGATCATGTATGTGTGTATGTGTAACCCTAGCCATGTGAGGGGGTGGAGAGAGGAAGATTGCTCAGATCGGCCCTCAGCCTGGCTCCAGTTCAGTGAAAGACTGTGTCAACGGAGAACACTCAGCTTCTCCTCTGGCCTCAGCAGCCTGTACCTGCACACATACACTCCTGTGCATATACTACACACATAAAAATGCTCATTCACACAAATGCACTTGTGAACACACACAGACAAAATGTTATTTTTAGCCAGGTAAGAGATACATACCTATAATCCCAGCATTTAGGAGGACCAGGAATTCAAGGTTATTCTCAGTTACATAATGAGTTTGATTCCAGCCTGGGCTACATGACAGACATCCTGTTTCAAAAAGAAAAATAAAAAACAGGCTGGGCAGTGGTGGTGCACACCTTTAATCCCAGAACTTGGGAGGCAGAGCCAGGTGGATCTCCGTTTTAGGCCAGCCTGGTCTACAGAGCGAGAGTTCTAGGACAAGCTCCAAAGCTACACAGAGAAACCCTGTCTCAAAAAAAAACAAAAAACAAAACAAACAATAAACACAAAACAGGGGTGGGGGTGGGGCTAAAGAGATGCTTTATTGGTTAAGAGCACTTGAGCTCTTCCAGGAGAACCTGAGTTTGATTCCCAGCACCCACACCAGACAGTTGTGACTCCAGCTCCAGGAAATCTGATGCCTCTGGCCTCCTCAAGCACCTGTACTCATGTTCACATACCCACACGCAAACACACACACACACACACACACACACACACACATATACACGTAATTAAAAATCAAAAAGATTTAAAAAGTAAAAATTTTATTTTTGACTAAGGATATAGCAAAGTTGGTAAAGTGCCTGCCTAGCATGCATAAAGTCCAGGGTTCAGTCCCCAGCACCCCATAAACTGATTGTGGTGATGCACACTTGTAATCTCAGTACCTGTGAGGGAAGGTAGAGGGATCAGAAGTTCAAGGTCATCCTCCTCAGCTACTCAGAGAATCCAAGGCCAGGCTGGAATACATAAGACCCTGTCTCAAACAAACAAATAAGTTACCTTCTGAGCCATCTCACTGGCCCTCTTACTTGGCCATAATTGTCATGTGATCATTCAGAAACATTCTTCAAATACAGCTTCCTTCCTTGAACTCTCTAATGTCAGCTTCCTGCAAGGTTAGCTACCTACTCCTAACTCCCAAGTGAGGTGTGTCTGTCCCTCTCATGCTCATAGTGATCGTTCTAAAATCAAAGTCCCAAGGATCTCTTGAGGGCTTCGACAAGGAAGGAAGTACCAGTGGAACTAAGTGTTCTGGCCAGGCAGGACAGTGCCAGAAGAGCCACGCTCCCTTTAGCAAGCTCTCCCGTCCACTAAGACAAGGACCAAGCAGCTTAAGGCTCCCCGTTCCAACTTGCTCTGGCTACATCAGACCACACAGGCACCCCAAACTCAAACTGCTTCTGTATTTTTTGAACAACTGATTTTCCATTTATAAACACGGAGAGCCATGTGGCTCAGGACGATAGGAAAGTGAACGAAAAGATGGATTACAAGCCAGGTTTCGGGGTGGCCTGCCTGCCAGACTGACACCAAGGGCTATATGAACAATTACCAATGAAGTTTCCAGCCCTACCCATCCTCCCTGGAATATCAAGGGAACCAGAGAAGTCCAGGCCAGCCAGAACTTCCTCCTTGCCTGCTAGAGGCTCTGCCTATGGCTCCCTGGAACAGACTGATTCCTGACAGCCTCCAGAGGCACGGCCAACCCTGCTGAAGTGTCCCTGAATCACAACATAAAATATCACACAATACAAAAATTAGAAACAATATTTATTGTTTCCTGTTAAAATTGGGTGCTCTCACGGAGAAAGAATGTGCAAAAAGAGCCTTCCTACATTATGGCTTTCACTTACCCAGGAGGCTGGGGCTGTCTTTACTTGAGTAGGAGAGAAAATTCTCCACCTTCTCCTGGGAATTTGGACAATTCTTGTTTATTTATTTTTTTATTTTCTTGTGTAAAAATATCAAGCAATAGTTAATAGGTGATCTGTTCTTAGGTTTATCTACCTAGTCCATTTATTTGGTAGACAGATGTGGGCTTCACGTCCACATACATCCCTATGTGCAGGCAAGGAATAGATGGCACCATAGAAATCTGTTGGACTGAAGATCCCAGCTCCTATTTTAGCTGGCTGAAAATAGGCAAGGGGCCTCTAGAGAGTTAGCCATCAACTCTTCAGCGAGGAGTATTTTGAGTATAGTAGGGCCATCAGTCAACCAGTAGGTGGCAATTTGGCCAAAGGTAGTAAGTCTATAAACTATTTATTCCATCTCCAATTCTCTGGAAATATTCTAAATTCAAGTTTCAAAATGGTATACCAAGTTCTACAAGGTAGAGGATATCATTAAGGCAACAGTTTTACCATCATAGCCATGTCCGGAGCTCTGATTCCACCATTTCCCTCCCCTCACCCTTCAGGACTACCTAGTCCTGCCCACTGCTTCTCAGCAACAGTTGTCCAGCATCCAGAAGTCTTGAGCAGTCCTCAGCCTCAAAAGTTGGGGGCAGTCCAATTAAGGAACTTCATGGCAATTTCAAAGCCAAGGAAACAGGCCTAAGAAGAGGTTGGGTGGAAAAGAGAAAACAGCAAGAGAGAGTGACTATTTGTAGATACTGCCTCCAGCACCATGCTTGGTTAGCCCTGGCAATATCAGAGCCCCTTCCCTACCTAAACCCGTTCCCACCCATATTAAGGGAGCAAATTAACTGAGTTTGGTAACGAACATCTGTCCACCCAATACTCCAGAGGTTAAGTCAAAGAGATCTCAAGTTTGAAACCAACTTGGACTACACAGTAGCACCCTATCAAAAGAAGAAAAAGAAGAGATAGGGAAAGGGGAGAAGAGAGGAGAAAAAGGAAGTTATAGTCACTTACTAAAATGTGCGTGGCCGAGGCTGGGTGTGGTGACACACCCGAACAATCCTAGCACTTTTACTGGGAGTTTGAAGGCAGCCTGGGCTACACATAGAGAATTTGTTTTTAAAAATATTGGGGGGATGGAGGAGAAGGATGGGGAGAGAAGGAAGATAGGAAAAAGAGAAAATACATGTCTTACAACCACCACTTCTGATAACCAGATCAAGAAATTCAAACCTCTGACTTAAAGAGCTCCAAAGGCAAGGCTGGCAGCTACAGGAAAGCAAGTGGATGAGGAAGCTTTGGCGATCCCCAGAGCAAGCAAAAGCCAGTTCCTTGCACTGAGTCCAGAAGGAAAACTCATAGCCCTTAGCAGATACTCACTGCATTGGCTGGGAAAGCTCGTATCATTACTGCATTGAACCCTTTGTACAAGGATGTAACTCCTTCATCCCGGATCAGCTCTCTCAGCACATCTCTGAAACCATTTGGATATTTTCCAGGAGGTGCTGTAGGGGAGAACACAATTTTTTAAGCTCCAGGAAGCTTTGTGACCTGACCACAGCAACCCACACGGGAACGGTTTAGTAATTAAATGTCGGGTCAGAGCTAGCACCAGGGCAAGGATGCCTTGAAGGCCATCCTGAAGTCGTCCACAACTCAGCTGACACTGGGGTAGAGACATACGTGTCTGGGTCACTGGTGCCAAGGGAGTTAAAAACTGAATTAAATAGCCTCGGGTCATGTTAGGGAGGGAGAACAGACTCTTGTGTTTAGACTGACGTGAAAGAAATCCCAGCATTTCTAGAATATAGATGTGAAGGAGAAGGCTGGTCAGCTATTAAGATTCTGCCATGAAAAGGAGAGAATACAGTCTCAGTCTCAAGACCTGAGCACTCACCAGGTGTGGTGGTGCACCCTTGCTTATACTCCCAGCACTTGAGAGGTAGATGCAGGAGGAACAAGAATTCAAGATCAGCCTTGGTTATATAGCAAGTTAGAGGCCAGCCTGGGCTACATGAGACCCATTCTCAAACAACCAAAACAAAACCCCTGCACCCCAGGGTAGTCAATGCCAGGGCCCACTCCATTCAGATCCACACCACTCACCAGTCTGGAATCGAGATTTGAGCACATCTGGGGGGATGGCCACAACCCAGTTGAAGATCCCCGCAAAGCCTCCAGCCACCAGGACCCGAGGCACACTGAGGTCACTGACACTGCAGAACACCACAGCCGAGTCAGACGCCATCTTGGCAGTGATGTTCAGACCAGTCCCTCCACCATACTCAGGGAAGAAGGTACCGAAAGGGCTTCAGCCTTGGGGAGGGGGTTCAAGGTCCATGACCAGGCAGCTGCCACTTTGTTGGAGGAGGTTCCGTGCATTATTTAAAATGCCCTCCACTGAGGGAGGCACAGAGTAAAGGATGGTAACTGCACCCCAGCAGCTACTAAAGGCAACTACATGGAGCTAAGAACAAGTATCTTGTCTGCTTCAGACCCACTTATGGGAGGAGACAACCTACCCAGAAGTGGGAAAATGGCTTCTACATTCTAATGTTCTTTTCACCTCTTTCCCTCTGGAGTGAAGAGATCTTTAAGCCATTCATATGTCATGAAATACATCCCACTGGCTGGAACATCTGTGAGTGGAAGAAAGAGGTGAATTAAAAAAATCAATAAAATCTCCACAGACTGGCACTAGAGTATTCAGAGATTGCTGAGTTCTTTTTAAAAACAATATTTTTTTGTTTTTTAAGACAAAGTTTCTCTGTGTAGCCCTGGCTGTCCTGGAACTTGATCTGTAGACCAGGCTGGCCTTAAACTCCCAGAGATCCCCTGCATCTGCCTTCCAAGTGCTGGGATTAAAGGTGTGAGCTACCATGGCCCAGCTAATTTTTTCTGAGGTTATAATTAGATCATTTCCCCTTTTCTTCTCTCCCTCTAACCCCCATGTACCACCCCCTTGCTCTCTTTCAAATTCATGACCTCTTTTTCTTTGTTTTCATTCATATATATATATATACTATATAAATATATTTATACTACATAAATATATACATTTATGTTAAATATATACTATACACACTATATATGTATATACACACACATATATAGTATAAATGCATAAGTCCAGCCTTCTTGGTCTGTATAATGTTACTTGTATGCATATATCTTCAGGGCTGACCCATTAGTATGTTCTTCTCTGGGGAAGATCCTGAGAAGTTCTTCACAGCTACATCCTTTTTTTGTTTTTGTTTTTGTTTTTTTGAGACAGAGTTTCTCTGTGTAGTCCTGGCTGTCGTGGAACTCTCTGTAGACCAGACTGGCCTTGAACTCAGCAATCTGCCTGCTACCCTCTCCCAAGTGCTGGGATTGATTTAAAGGCATGCTCTACCACCGCCCAGCTCATTCTTTTTACTTTTAATTTTTTTACCTTTATTTTTTATTTTATGGGCTAGAGATATGGCTCTGCCATTAAAGGCTAGGTTCACAACCAAAAGGATTTTTTATTTTACTTTATGTGTATGAGAATTTTGTCTGCTTGTATGTCTGTGCACTATATGTGTGCAATGCCCAGAGAGGCCAGAAGAGGGCAACAGATCCTCTAGAGCTGGAGTTACAGATAGTGGTGAGTTGTGATGTGGGTGCTGGAAACTGAACCTGAGTACTCTAGCAAGGTAGCCAGTGCTCTTAACCACTAAGCCATCTCTCCAGCTCCTACATCTTTTGTTTGTTTGTTTTTGTTTTTTTGAGACAGGGTTTCTCTGTGTAACCTTGGCTGTCCTGGAACTCAAGATATTCTCCTGCCTGTCTCCCAGAGTGGTGGGATTAAAGGTGTGCTCCACCATGCCAGATACATCCTATTTTTAATAATCACCCTGCAACTATCAGATGCTGCTGAAAGCTAAGCACTAGTGAGTGTAAACAAACATGATGTAATGCATCTTCCAAGTCCCTGTAGGTGGTCGTCACAATACACCAACTCTAAGCAGTTACAATTACAGCTAATTGTCTTGCCTTCCTTCAAGCTGCCATCTCAGGGTAAGACTGTCTCTTCCTCAGGAACCCTGCCTGTCAAAACCAAGAGGAGGGCTGGGAGGGTAGCTCAATGGTAAAGCACTACCTAGCATGCACAAGCCCCAAAGAGATTCCCACTATTCCTAAGTCTTTCTTTTTCCCCTTCCCATCCCTTCAGCCATGATTTCTAACTAGTAGTCACTGCCTTCCCATGTCATGACTCCACCCCTGAAGAAGACATTCAGGAAGGATAAACCTCTCCATCCTTCTCTGTGCCCACGCTGGGTGAGAGTGCCCATAAGCAGGACACACACTACAGGTTTGTAAGGGCATGTGTCAACACGGATCTATAGTCCAGGCAAGCGCCTCTGTGACAGACTCTCATCCCCTGACCTTCCCAGGTGATCTAGGTGCGGTACTTCAGAGTTTACCTCGCAGGAGGGTAAGCATAGTCCCTTTGTAGAAGCCACGGATCCCATACTCCTGATAGAGCTTCTTTGCACAGTCCAAGGTACCATTGTATTTATTTTCCCCTGTAGAAACCTGAATCTGGGAGGGATGGAAGGTCATCAAGTCAAAACAGCAATTGATAGACCCAGCAGGTTTGGGGTTCCCTGGCCAGCTGCCCAGCTTAATCATTGAGCCTCAGGCTAGATAGTGAGAAACCTTGTCTCCAAAGACAAGGTGGATAGGTGGAGCCTTGGAGACAACACCTGTAGCCGAGGCCTGGCCTCCACATGCTCATGTAGATACATACCTGCTCATAAAAAGACAATAAATGCCAACAAGATGCCAGGGGTGTTAGAACTCTCTGACAAAGATTTATAAAGCAGTCATGATAAAAATCATTTAATGAAAAAATTTTGAGTATGCTTGAAACATAAAAATAGCCACAGCAGGCCGGGCGGTGGTGGCGCACGCCTTTAATCCCAGCACTCCGGAGGCAGAGGCAGGCGGATCTCTGTGAGTTCGAGGCCAGCCTGGACTACAGAGTGAGTTCCAGGGAAGGAGCAAAGCTACACAGAGAAACCCTGTCTCGAAAAAAACAAAAAGAAAGAAAGAAAGAAAGAAAGAAAATAGCCACAGCAAAGAAATGGATAGTTTTAGCAGAGAAATTAGAATATACTAAGAAGAAACAAACAAAATTTCAAAGTGAAAAATAAAACTGAAACAAAAGACTCAGTGGCGACCTCTCTCAACAGCAGCAAAGAAGAAAGAGGAACTATCTCTGAAAAAGAAAAGAAGCTGGCCAGTGAGCTGGCTGCTCAGTGGGCGCGGCGGTGCTGTGCAGGCCTGTGACACGCGTGAAGGCGGGCGGGCGGGAGGAGAGCACCGACCCCCAGTGGTCTCTGACAGTCACATGTGCACTGTGGCATATGCTCCCCATCCCAGTAACAGGAAAGTCATTTTTAAATTTTCTTTAAAAATAAGTTTCTTTGTTTGTTTGTTTAAACCAAGCATGATGGTGCATGCCTGTAATCCCAGTGGCGGAGAGGAAGAGACAGGAGGACCAGGAGTTCAAGGCTACTATTCTCTACATAGTAAACATGAGGCTAACTTGGGCTACATGAGACTCTGTCAAAAAAAAACAAACAAAACTCAATAAAACCCAAAGCAAAACAAACATAACTAAAACAATATAGTAAGTGAATAAAATGCCACATGATGCATCCGTTCAGACCTGCCTGCCCTTATCAACAGCACTTCAGAAACTGAAAGGTCATTCTTGGGGGACTAAACCTTGGACTTTGCATATGCTAAGCAGATACTCTACCACTGAGCCATATCATCTCTCATCAGAGGCAGAAGGGAGGCTGCTCCTGCCCAAGATGCTGCATGTCCCCATTTACTGCCCAAAAGTCCAGTAAGTGCCATTCTATATTGTTTCTGTGGGGTTTTATTTTTTTTATTTTGAGACAGGGTTTCTATGTAGCCTTGGCTGTCCTGGAACTCTACGCAGATCAGGCTGGCCTTGAACTGTCTGCCTCTTCTTCCCAATGCTGGGATTAAAGGCGTGGGCCACCATGCCCGGCTCATTCTATAATTTTTTAATTTCAAGAACTTCCGAATTTCAGGACTCATGCTTGCAATCCCAGCACTCTGGAAGTACAGGTGGTGTGATCTGATGTTCAAGGCCACCCTCAGGTATACAGCCAATTTGAGGGCACCTGTGTTCTTTCTAGTTCAGGGTTATTATAAATAAAGATATCACACACATTTGCATACAAAGATTTAAGTGTTTATTTCTCTGAGCTCAATGCCCAGGACTATACAGTTGCTGGGTTGTATAGTAGTTAAATCCTTAGCTGTTGCTTGTTTGGATTTTTGTTTTTGTTTTCATTTTAGCTTTTGGTACTTTGATACAGGGTATCCTTAGGTAGCCCAGGCTGGCCTATAATTCTCTCTATAGCCCAGGATAACAATGAACTTGTAGCAAGCCTCCTGCTTCAGCCTCCTGAGTGCTGGGATTATAGTTCTGGGTCACAACACATGACCTCACGCTCCTCCTGCCTCCTCTCCAGCACGCGCCTCCTGGAAGGCACCCCAGCAGCTGGTATCGAGTTCTTGATTCTTCCATGTTTCTGAAAGCCTTCTTTTGCCCAACTGCTCTAAAGATCTCGCAGAGGGTTAAAGTACATAAATACAAATCCAGGCATAGCAGAACATGCCCAAGACCTCAACACTTGCCAAGGATAGGAAGACTGAGGCAGGAGGATCATGAGTTTGAGGCCAGCCTGTGCCACATAGCAAGACTGTGACTCAAAACAACAAACCCACAAAAATACGAATGCACATGCAGATCGGCGAGCTGGCGTCCTCCTCACAGACCACACCCTTACCTGCAGTAAGCATTTGATCCTTTCTCCAGGGGTCATGATTCCTGTGGTGAACACACCAGATAACATCCCAGCTGCAAACACCTGCGGGTAGCTGCATTGAACAAAACCAGAAACAACCACCAGTGGTTATCCATCGAGGCCAAGGTGATCCCAGCAGAGAGAACGTGGGCTGGAGAGAAGCACGGCCATAAGTACACCAGGTTCTACACAAAGACCAGTTTCCTGGTAAATTCTAACGTCAAATTTACCAGAGCAAGGGGCCCAATGTCAAGAACAGGAGGCCCTTGGTGCCCACACATAATAGGCACACACTCAGAATCCCCTCCTCCTAGAGAAAAGCTTTATAGTGAGGTATGGTTTCCACCATGAGCCTGCTGTGCTCAGTAACTCTGGACAAGTTACCAGGTCTCTGCAAGCCTTGATTTCCTAGCTGTAAAATACTGGGTTGCTGTGGGGCAAGGAGAGCCTCTAACCGGAGATCTAAACCCCAGTGGACCCCAGTTCCCCTCCAATATCACATACCCTGGGCCACTAAGGGCCTAGAACATGAAGCCAAGACTCAAGCAGAAAAGCTTCAAGGTCAAGGAGAATGGCTGTGGCCATCCCGCAGGCCGAGGGGCAGCCAAGTGCTCTGGTTTCAGTACTGTTGCTGTGATAAAATACCCTGAGCAAAGCAACCTCAGGGAAGACGAGGTTTGTCCCACAATACCCATGGTCACAACCCATCACTTGGGGGCCATGAGACAGGAAGTCAAGCAGCTCGTTATACCACCTTTACAGTCAAGAAGGGGGGGGAATAAATGCACTCATGCCGCCTGCTTTTAGCGTCTCTATCCTTCAGTCTTATATAGTTCAGAGCCCCCTGCTTAGAGAATGACGCCACTCACAATCAACAATAAGACATGCCCACAAACCAACCAGATAAAGACGATTACTACAATTGGAACTCTCTTCACAGGTGACTCAAAGTTGTGGCAAAATGACATTAAAAACTAACCTTCAAAAATAAATAAATAAATAATATTAAAAAAATTAAAAAAAAAAAACTACCCTTCAGCCACACAGTGTTGGCACACGCCTTTAATCCCAGCACTCAGAAGGCAGAGGCAGACGGAGCTCTGTGAGTTCAAGGCCAGCCTGGTCTACAGAGTGAGTTCCAAGACAGCTAGGGCTACACAGAGAAACCCTGTCTCGAAAAAAACAAAACAACAAAAAACAGAAACAGAAACAAAAAAATACCTCCCCTTCATAACAATCCAGTAATGAGGACTGTAATGTAAGTGTTGAGAAAAGCTAAGTCAATGAAGTACCCAGGAATGATGGGTCCTCACTCTAACTCCTACAGAATAAAGCAGCCTGAGTATGAGAAGGAATTTGAAGCTCCTAGCGTCTATCACTAAAGCTGTCTGACCACCTCAAGCAAGGCCTTATCCTTCTAGGATTAGTAATAGCAGCATGGCCAGATGATGGGACACAAAGTCACATTCAGCACTTCAATAGAATACTGTCCCCCGCCCCCTGCAATTTACCAAATGTTACTGAAAAGTTGGCCCTTACTGGCCCATACTGGTCCTTGCACAGGCCTCATTAGTTCAAAGCTCTGACAACTGAGCCTTCAGGCCAGAACCACCCCAAAGGAGTCCAAGACAAGGGAAAAAGATGCGAAACAGCAACAGAGGACATCTTGTCCTGGCTGCTTCCCTGTAGGAACAGCAGCAGTTTTGACAACCCAGTTCTTCTATGCACTCACAAAGGCTGACATGTCTACTTCAGACATAGAAGCCAAGCACACAGACTGACAGCTGAACAGTCAAGAGACTTCATGTTTTGTTTCTTTTCATTTCAACAGAGGTCTTATATTGCCCAGGCTGGCCCTGGACTCTTAACAGGGGCCACAGGGCCAACTTACAGGGTATTTGTTTTGTTTTTGAGACAGGATCTCATGTAGCCCAGGTGGGCCTAGATCTCACTATGTAGCTGAGGATGACTTTGAACTCCTGATCCTCTTCCCTCTACTTCCCAAGGATATACAGAAGTATAGGTATGTGCCACCATGCCTGGCACAGGGTATTTTTAAATGTGCTGGTGATGTGAAGTCTTCCAAAGGGGCTGCACCAGTTTGTATCAATGTATATATATTTGGGGCTGGGTGGTGGAGACCTGTAGCCCTAGCTACTTGGGAAACTGAGACAGGAAGATCTTACAGGTTCAAGGATTGCCTGAGTTACAGAATAAATTGAAAGGCAGCCTAGGCAACATGGTGAGAGGTTGTCTCAAAACTAAAGAGTAAGCATAAATAAATAAAAGAGGGCCGGGCTGGGTATGGTAGTGTACACCTTTAATCCCAGCATCCAGAAGGCAGAGACTGATGGAGCTCTATGAATCTGAGGCTATCCTGGTCTACATAATGAGTTCCCAGCCAGCCAAAGCTGCATATGGTGAGACCCTGTCTCAAAAAAGTAAAATAAGAGTTCGAAGCCTGGTCTACAGAGCGAGTTCCAGGACAGCTAGGGCTATAGAGAGAAACCCTGTCTTGAAAAACAAACAAAAAAGCAAGTAAAATAAAATACAAAAGGCTAGAAATGCAGCTCAGTGATACAGTGCCTGTCCAGCATGTGTGAAGTCCCAGTTTCAATCCTCAGTGCTGTCATTTTTTTTAAAGTGTAAGTCTATCCAAAGAGCTGTAAGCACTGTTTAGTTTTCCCCAGAAACAAGCGCCCACTCTCCGCCTTGTAGGCCGCCCAGGTGGCACAGAGACTTCTTACATAGATGCCTAGCTTCACAGTCCCGGTTACACTGCTCTCCCTAGTTAGTTACATCTCAGTAATTCAATTGCTCCTATAGCACCATCAACCTCCACTCTTCCCAAGGTGCCCAACCTTAGGGACTGTTCCCAAAACAGGACTGTGTGTGCACATAGGGCACCATGTGGACACTGAACACCTGGCCTACTCTGCTACTCCCCACCCCCATTCCAGGAGGTATCTGCGAGTGCTGGGTTCCCATTTCAGCGCTCTGGTAAAACTCCTCCCCTGCTAAGTGCCTGTAGGGAGGTAACCGCTGCAAGGTAGACCGAACGGTGGGATGGGGTCCTGAGTATCTCATTCTGCTTCTAGAGGAAGGCTATTTCTCTCATGCTGATGTTACTACATGGGAACACAGCTCATAAGCATGGTACAGCTGTGAGCTGTCGCATCACACAAAGGTGTTGAGAGGTGCTATGTATCCTGAGGACCTTGGTCTGCCAGCCATCCAACTGCTTTAAAACAAACCTCACATCTGGGGCCCTGACAGTCTCTACACAATGACTCCAGGAACAGAACCTCACATTACAAACACCTTTATCTGCATCTTAGACCCTTACTCTGTTATAGGCTGAAGCAGGGAAAGAAGACAATCATGTGACACCCTGACCTCCTCCCTTGAGCTCCCAGATGTCAAGCCTTGCCAGCCTTGGTGGTTCTTGTGTTTCCTGCAGCCTTTCCAGGGGTTGTTTCCTGTTGGGCTCAAGACTAGGGACACCTTGTCAAATCAAGCGTTTCACTCAGAAGTCCCCAGCATTCTGAGAATGCTTGGACATTAATCGTTTTTTTTTAAATGTTGAGGTATAATTCTCACTCAATTGTCTCCACCCCCCCCACCCCGCCCCCAGATAGGTTTTCTCTGTGTAGCCCTGGTTGTCCCGAAACTCACTCTGTAGACCAGGCTGGCCTTGAACTCACAGATATCTGCCAGCCTCTGTCTCCTCAGTGATAGGATTAAGGGCATGTGCCACCACTGCCTGGCTCACTTGATTCTTTACACCCAATCTGGCACTAAAAATTTACTGAAAGAACATAAAAGGGGCTGAAGAGATGACTCAGTAGTTAAGAACACTGGCTGCTCTTCCAGAGGACCCAGGTTGGACTCCCAGTACCCACAAGGCAGCTCCTAACAGTCTGAAGCATCAGTACCATGAGATCTGACACCTTCTTGGCACTGCACCCATGTGGTACACAGACATACTTGCAGGCAAAACACCCCTACACACAAAATAACAAAATAATTTTTTTTTAAATTTACAACAAGGACTGGGAATATACTTCAGTTGGGAGAATGTTTGCATGGACAAAGCCCTGGGTTCCATCCCCGGCACTGCATAAAACCAGGGGTGGTGGAGCACAACCCTAATCTGAGGACAATAGGTAGAGGCAAGAGGATCAGAAGTTCAAGGTCATCTTGGCTACACTGGGAGTCCTTTTTAAAATTAATTTTATGTGTATGAATGTTTTGCCAGTCTGTATGTATGTACAGCATGAACACACCCGGTGCCTGAGGAAGTCAGAAGGATCTGATCCCCAGAACTGGAGTTACAGAAGTTGTGAGCCATCATGTGGGTGCTGGGAACCAAACCTAGGTATCTGCAAAAGCAACTAAGCCATCTCTCCAGCTCCTTGAATCTTCTCTTAAGCAGCTAACAGAAAGCAAGTCTACTTCTGTCCTTAATGTGGCACAGGCACCACCACAGCACTTGACATGCATTTCAGCATTCAGCTCCCCAGCAGCAGTGTGCAGTGGGGATTCACTATGGAAAAGAAATCAATAACAACCTGGAAAGAGGCAGGGAAGGGTTCTTTCCTTCTTTTACCCTTTCATTTCACAGAACAAAGGAAACAGGTTCTTCCTTCACTCAGAATGCCTACAAGTCAAACCTGGGACCCAGAGGACAGTGCAGTGGTGAAGACTTTCCCTCAGCACATATCACACCACCAAGAACAGCACTGAGTGCTGTCTGAGAGTACTTACCTAAGTATATCCTCTGGAGATTTCTGCTGTAGTTTCTTTCCCAAACCAAACCCAAAGAAGCACACAGCGAACATAGGGGTGACTCCAATCAAGGGTGCAGCCATGCCCCGATACAGTCCCGTGATGCCCTGCAAGGAATCACAGAAACAGAATCTGCTCTCAGATACTACCACTGTATTTCCGTCCTGGGAATCAAAGCAAGGGCCTAGCAAGAGCTCACCTGTGAGCTGCGCCCCAGCTCTTGACCACTTCCAAAACAGTGAAGTCACATAGCCTCTAACGCGAGACCCTCTTCTTCACCTTTTTCAAGCACAGAGAGATTTACCTAGCTCCCCCTCCCCACATTTGTGTGTGTGTGTGTGTGTGTGTGTATGTATGTATGTGTGTATATATGTATGTATGTGTGTGTATATATGTATGTGTGTGTGTGTATATATGTATGTATGTGTGTGTATATATGTATGTGTGTGTGTATATATATATATATATATATATATATATATGCATGTTTAGGTGTACATGTGTGTGCCAGTGCACATGAGTCCATGTGTAGGTCAGAAGTCATCCTTAGGTGTCAGTCCACAGGCATCATTCACTTTGTTTTGTTTTGTTTTGTTTTTTGAGACAGGGTCTCTCTAGGTAGTCCTGGCTGTCCTGGAGCTTGCTATATAACCCAGGCTGGCCTTGAACTCACAAAGAAAAATACCTGCCTCCTAAAGCTCTGTAAAAATCCAAAAAAGATGTACCAGAGATACAGTTTGAGTTTAAGACCAGCCAGGGAAATTTAGTGAAATCTTGTCTCAAGATTTTTTTTTTCTTTTTTTTTTTTTGAAACAGTGTCACACTTTGTATCCCTGGCTGGTCTGGAACTTCTTATGTAGACCAAGACAGCCTTGAATTAAAAGAGATTAGCTTCTACTTCCCATAATGCTGAAATTAAAGTCCTGTACTACCACACCTGGACAATAAAAAATATTTTGAATGGACTTGGGAGTGGAGTGGAGTGGAGTAAGCTTGGAAAGATGGTTCGTCAGTTAAGAGCCTTTTCTGGCCTCTGTGGGCACCAGGCAAACATGTGATGCACATATAGACATGCAGGCAGAACACTCACTCACACAGAATAACACATCTTCAAAAGAAAAGGGGCCGGGCGTTGGTGGCGCACGCCTTTAATCCCTGCACTCGGGAGGCAGAGGCAGGCGGATCTCTGTGAGTTCGAGGCCAGCCTGGGCTACCAAGTGAGCTCCAGGAAAGGCGCAAAGCTACACAGAGAAACCCTGTCTCGAAACACCAAAAAAAAAAAAAAAAAAAAAAAAAAAAGAAAGAAAAGGGAAGTGCTGGCATGGTGGCACATGCTTGTAATACCAGCACTCAGGAAACAGGCAAGGAGATTGAGAGTTTGAAGCCATCCTGGCCTTCAAAATAAGACTAAATCTCTCTCAAAAAGAAAAAAAGAAGAAGAAAGAAAGGAAAAGAAAACAATAACAACAACAAAAGAGGGGCTGGAGAGGTGGTTCAGAGGTTAAGAGCACTGGCTGTTCTTCCAGAGGTCCTGAGTTCAATTCCCAGCACCCACATGGTGGCTCACAGCCATCTGTAATGAAACCTGGTGCCCTCTCCTGGCCTGCAGGCATACATGCAGACAGAATACTGTGTACATAATACATAAATAAATTTTTTAAAAGATGCATTAACATATAAAATACAACAGCAAATGTACTATGCAGATAGGTAGAAGCAGTGTGAACAACTGAAGGAGCTGAGAGTCCTTGCCGTTGGAGTATGTGGAAGGAACAGGGATCACTTGGCTACTCTGCCTTCCAGGGAAAAATTAAATGCCTATATAACTTTAATAAAAAATAAAACAAATTTGAAAACAAATATAAAAAACTAAGAGTGAAGATTGCTCCTGACAGGGCAGACTGCACAGCAGGAGGGCAGCACAGCTCCAAGCTGAAGAGCTGTTCTCAATGCAGACCCTTCTGGAACCAAAGGGGCACACACCTATTAAGACTCCGCCTGATCCCACAAAAGCCCGGCACCGCTACAGGGCGCCGGTGCATGCACCAAGGGCAAAGGACAGCGGCAATGACAGGACCAGGACAGAGGTCTAGGAGGAGGGCACAAGAGCACAATGTGACAAAGTCCCGCCAAAGTCTCTCCCACAGCTCTGCGTTGGGATGAGAAGGATGCCTCCTGACAACCCACCTAATCTCCCTTCCACTCCAATGGTCAGTCAGCATCATGAAATACGACTCATGTCTGGCAACTCCAGAAGACAGAGCTACGTCTGGTACATTGAAAAACAAGGAGGTGTACAAATATGGACTAAAGAAACATATTAAACTCTGTAAAGAGTTAGGTCTTTATTGTTTTCTTTCTGGTTTCTGTTTTCTCACTCTATTTCCCAAGCTGAATTCCAACTCAATTCTGATGATCCTCCTGTCTCAGCCTCCTGGGAAATCAGGACTATAAATATATGCTACTTAGGCTTGACTTAGGAGTTGGATTTACATAAGCCCTTGCCCTCACACCCAGGATACAGTCAAAAAAAAAATTGTTGACCAAGAAATATGTAGACTTGGCTCTCTTCCTTAAAGGCAGAGAACTCTGGGTAGAACTGAAGTTTAGAGCCTCCACCCCGAGTATCAGATACATAAGAGGGCCCTAAAGAAACACAGGTCCAGCTTGGGTGAGAAAGCTGAGCTGCCCTTGCCTCAACACCTTCCTTCTACACTGAATTCTGCAGGAATCCTGTACATATCTACACCAAGGATGAGCCCACCCCTTCCCAGAACCTTTATACTTCTAGGTGAAACCCACTCTTCAGTGTCTACGTGTTTAATAAAGTCTACTTGGTAGATAATCATATGCAGGTTGTATTTTAGTGCAATTGTAATCTTAGCAGAGAGTGAGGTTGAAGGGCTAATGGGAGCTCAAGTATAGTATGGGATGCAGCATGAGATACCATCTCAAAACATCCAAACAAGAAGAAAGGGGACCTGAGAGGTGGTCCAATGCTTTAGAGCATTCCTCTTACTGAGGCACTGGCTTTAACTCTTAGCACACACATGGTGGCTCACAACCATCCATAACTCCAGCTCCACAAGATCCCATTCCATTTTCTGAACTATATAGGCACCAGGCACATACAAGGACATCCATACCCATAAATAATATTTTAAAAATCACATTCTATTGCCAGGCAGTGGTAGTGCATCCCTTTAATCCCAGCATTCAGGAGGCAGAGGCAGATGGATTTCTGTGAGTTCAAGGCCAGCCTAGTCTACAAAGGGAGTTACAGGACAGTCAGAGCTACACAGAGAAACCCTGTCTTGAAAAACCAAAGGAAAAAAATAAATCACATTCTATTAAAAATGATATAATCAAATAACCCTAAAACAATTAAATGTTCCTGTCTAGGAGTGTGGAGATTCTGCTGGCCTCTTTTTTTCTCTAGACCTTACACATTTCTTTTTTGATTTTTTGTTGTTGTTGTTGTTTTTCAGATATTTATTTTATGAGTGTTTTGTCTGGATATATGTATGTGCACATATGTGTCCCTGGTACCCTCAGAGGTCAGAATAAGGTGTTGGGTCCACTGGAACTGGAGTTAGGAATGGTTGTGAGCCTCTATAAGAGTGCTGGGTACCAAACCTGGGTCGTCTGCAAGAACAATAAATATTCTCAATTGCTGAACCATTTCTCTAGTCCTGTATTGTTCTTTGATACAGGAGCGCTCCATGTAGTCCAGGCTAACCTTGCACTCAGATCTTTTTATCCCAACTTTCCAAGTGTTGGGATTACAGGCACGTGCCACCACATGGCAAGATGTGAATTTTTACTTTTTTTTTTTTGGTTTTTCAAGACAGGGTTTCTCCGTGTAGTTTTGGTGCCTGTCCTAGATCTCGCTCTGTAGACTAGGCTGGCCTCAAACTCACAGAGATCCACCGGGTTCTACCTCCCGAGTGTGCTGGGATAAAAGGCGTGCGCCACTGCTGCCCAGCCACAGCAAAGCATTTTATTGGCTTCATTCATCTGTATAAATGGCAGCTGGAATTATCAGGCTCCACAGCAGATGAGGAGAATATGGCTCGGAAGCTACCACTGTGGCCAGCAGAATCACACAGCTGTCTTCTTCCCCTGGGAGTAGTGCCAACCCCTGAATACAGTCCCCCGAGGAAGGGACACCCAGCACCCGAAGCACACCTCTCTAATAAGAGTCTTCCGGAAACAGTCGAAGGTCCCAGAGAACATAGGTGGCTGTCCGGGCAAACTTAGTGGCTGTGTCTGTAGTCGGACCTGAAACCAGAAATAAATAATCACCTTCCAGAATTACCAGCAATGATCCAACTTCCCTCCTTTTCTCTCCCTTCCTCCTCCTCATTTACAGAGCTGAAGATGGAACCTAGAACCCTGTATAAAGCAACTTTCCCACTGAGCTATGTCCTCAGCCCTTCAACTTCATTTAAACAGGGAAATGTGGGCATTTGTGGACATCTTCAGCATTTTCTTAATCTGATAGGTAGATTCGATTCACTATTTTATCAGTACTCATTCTATTTATTTATCTTTGGCTTTGGAGACCAGGCTTCTCATTCCTTAAAATATATATATATATATATATATATATTTTGCTTTATGTATATGAGTGTTTTGTCTGACCACATTATACACACCACATGCATTCCGTGCCCATAGAGTCGGCCAGAACCTCGGGAACTAGTTATAGTTGTAAAATGCCACGTGGATGCTGGGAACAGAAACGGTCCTACGCAAGAGCAGTAAGTGCTCTTAAGCTGAGCCAGCTCTCCATCATCTCATCATTTGCAAGTACGTTTTATATTTATTCTTTGACAATTTCATACACGTATAAAATGTATCTCATGCATATAATTCATCTCCCTCCTACTTCCTCCACACACACCCACAAGTTCATTATTTTTACTGTCAAATATCTCATTGGACACAAAATTATATATATACATTCATCAACACCATGCTTGGTTTTATGTTGCACTGGGGACTGAAGCCAGGGCTTCGTGCAGGCTAAGCAAACACTCTACCAGTGACTATGCTACATCCCTGAACCGTTAAGCATCTTCTTGACTATTTTACAAAAAAAAACAACACTGAGCCAAGTTGGGCATGGGAGCACTGAAGACGGGAGAACCAGGCGTTTGTCATCTTTGGCTATATAATGAGTCCAAGGCCAGACTGAGCTACAAGTGGATCTATCTCAAAAAGAAACAGAACTAAGGCAGACCACCCACCCCAAGTGCTCCCCCAAATACGACTCAAAAAGATTATGAGCATTAATGAGTCTTTATTTAGCCCCTTAAGACTTAGGGTAAAGTTCTATATTGTGACAGAAACAGAAACAGCTAGTACTTCTTAGCCTTTTTCCAGAATGTTTTCCCTGCTGTTCTCCAAACGCCTCTCAAGGCTGTCCTCACACCAATCTTTCCAAAACCTCATTTTCAACATGTTCTTCCTCCACTTCTTTATAAATCTTTATTGTTGCATGTGTTAGGACCTTCCATGTCCAAGCAAGGAAGGCACTCGCTGGGCAGCAGGAATGACATGCAAACCTGTGGGGTTTACGGGACACAAGAGTCATAACGTCCAGTGGTTATCACTGCTCTATATCCCAAGGCCCTTATGTTCACCTTCAGATTCTCCATAGTAGGCATAACCTATAGTAGGCAAGCAGGGAAGAGCAGTGGGAAGAACTTCTGATGTAGGGCTGGGGATGTAGCTTAGTGGTAGAGCATTTGTCTAGCATATGTAAGGTCTTGGGTTTAATCTTTAGCACCACCAAAGCGGGGGAGGGGAGAACACAACTTCATTTGGCCAGGCAAGCCTTTAGTCCCAGCACTTGGGAGGCAGAGGCAAGTAGATCTCTGAGTTCAAGGTCAGCCTGGTCTACAGAATGAGTTCTGCTCTGTAACTAGGATTACATAGAGAAACCCTGTCTTAAAAACAAACAAACAAATCTTTATTTGGGCTGGAGAGTTGATGAGATGGCTTAGTGGTTAAAAGCACATACTACTGTTGCAGTGGACCAGAGTTCAATTCCCAGCACCTATGCTAGGTGGCTACAACTACCTGTAACTCCAGCTCCAAGAAAATCTGATACCTCAGGCCTCCATAGGAACCTGTACTCATGTAAACACAAACACAAGCACACACACTTAAAAAAATTTATACAATTTTTATTTATGTGGTCTTTTTGTTTGTTTGTTTGTTTGTTTTGAGACAGGGCTTCTCTGTGCAGCCCTGGCTGTCCTAGAACTTACTCTGTAGACCAGGCTGGCCTTGAACTCAGAGATCTACCTGTCTCTGCCTCCCAAGTGCTGGTATTAAAGGCATGCACCACCACCTTCTGTTTAATGTTTTTTTATACAGGATCTCACGACGTAGCCCAGGCTTGCTTCAGTTTCATTATGTATTCCTGGGTAGCCCTGCACTCATGATGATGTTCTACACAGCC
>CABHPQ010160012.1:6216-48647 GCA_902168405.1 Peromyscus aztecus
TCTCTCTCTCTCTCTCTCTCTCTCTCTCTCTCTCTCTCTCTCTCTCTCCTGCCTCCCTCCCTGCTCCTCCTTCCTTCTCCCTTTCTGTCCTCCCTCCCACTCTCCCTCTACTCTCCCTCACTTTTCTTTCTTCTTTGAGCTGTACTGGTAATGCTAGGCAAATACCCCGCCTCCCCTACTTAGCAGCATCCCTGGCCTTTAGGTGCTGGTTATTGTATGAGGCTCTATACTATGATGATTTTAGATGTCTCCTTTGTTGTAGATGAAATTCCTATATATATCGGGACTGTATTTTTTACACTGATGCATAGAGTTATTTATCCTCACATCTGGACTGTTTTAACTACTCTTGGTATGTTTTGTTTTCTGGTTGCACTAGTCTACCTAATTCTTTTTTGTGTGTGCATATGAGACTCCAGGTGAACTATAAATTTTTTATTTAGAGAGTTCTAAAATAATGTTAATATTTGGATGGAAATTATGTTATTTAGTGAGAGTCAACATTGTATAATATTAAAAATTTCCAGAAAAATATCTGTTCTGTTTAAGTTTTTGTTTATGACCTCAGGTGGCATCTATTGCATAATGGAATATTTCATTGTTGTAGGGGGGCATGGAAGAGTGAGTGTCAGAGTTTGAGTTTGTGGGCATGTATGTGCATTGCTAGTAGCTTTTCACATGGTCACTACAGAGTGACCCATTTTCCTTTATAAATTGCTATTTCAATTTACCCCTGTATTGGCTACATTAGATACTAGGGTGTTAGTATGATACATTAAGAAGTTTTTGCCTTGGATTGTGGAATTTGGGTTGAGTGTATGCACTACAGGGGGTAGCTAGTGCTTTCTTGGGAGATTAATACCTCAGATCTCTTCCTTGACTTGGAACAGGGGACTCGTGGCTAGGTAGACTGGTCCTAAAGTAGTAAAAGGCCAGAGGGCTAAGTCCCTTCAGTGACTTTTCCCTGGTGATAGAGGATAAGAACCAATGATGGCCTTGGAAGAAAGGAGAGGAACAGTGGCTAAGCCCTGCATAGCCCAACCTCTGCCTGGCAAGCCTACCCCTTCAGGATGGTGACTGCAGGATGAAGGAAATACCTAGGGTAGAGATTGGGCCTGTTCAATTGTTTTTTTCTTTTGGAGAGGTGAAAAAGTTAAATCTGTATTTCTCAGACACACACAGAACTGGGTAAGCCTTTATGCCTGACCAAGTAAGTAGTGAATGAAGAAGTATCTTCCCCGGACACTCTTAGTGCCTTCTACAGGCCAAAAAACACAGATAGTAGCAGGCTCTGACCTGCACCAGCCTGGATCCTTGACTAGCGCAATGTGTGGGCTATCTCTGGCTTGTGAACTGGGAGTACAAAAAAAATCTATTTTATTTATTTCTATAATAGTTAGGGCAGGGGTCAGTTAGTAAAGAGAAATTTGAGCCTGCAAATGACATCTGTTAAAACCAAACTCTGAGTTATGTGCACTGACCAAATGTTTGGGATAGTGTGAAGAAATGGAATTGTGGCCAGTCGGTGGTGGCGTATGCCTTTAATCCCAGTACTTGTGAGGCAGATCTCAGTGAGTTCGAGGCCATCCTGGTCTACAAAGCAAGTTCCAGGACAGCCAGGACTGTTACACAGAGAAACCCTGTCTTGAAAAAAACAAAACAACAACAAAAACAAAAACAACAACAACAAAAAAAAAAAAGAAAAAGAAATGGAATTGTGATCTGTAGAAATAGTGACCTTGTACGCTATGGGAAGGCATTTGGAGAAGCTATTATCCACAGTCACAGGGACCTAGATGCCAACTGTTGGACTTCAGATCTTGGAGCTCTGTTGGGGTTGGGGACAATCTCAGAAGGAGGAAGAATCTCCATGAACCCTGGTGTTCTTTTGCAGGTATTGAGGGTGGAGGAGCTCAGGAGGCCTGTCTGTGGAGCACATGAGCATGGAAGGAGTGGGAGCCACTGTTCAAGCCTTCCCTGAAGCAGCTCAAGGCCTCTTGGACTTGACTACAGAAGTAGTTTGCTCATCTTCTTTGATCTTTGATTTAAAAATATGTGGTTTTAATCTTTTGTTGCTTTTATGGATTGCACAACTCTCAGGCTATGACTTACTTGTCTCTGCAGCCCTTTTGCTGTGCTTTCAAGTTTTTTTTTTTTATCCCAAGCAAGATGGTGGCTATGGTGGTCTTTGCTCCCTATTTATTCTGCTTCAGGTTTGCGGAATTTATATGTTCATGACTGAATGATGCTGTTAGCTTTGTAAAAGCTATTTATCTATTTATTTACTTATTTATTTATTTCATTTACGACTTTAAAATTTTTATTTTTTTTAACGTCCTGACCACAGTTTCCCTCCCTCCTCTCATCCCAGTCACTCCTCCCTACCTTCTTCCCACCCATCCACTCCTCCTCCATTTCTCTTCAGAAAAGGGCAGACCTCCCATGGATACCAATTGCAGTAAGACTAGGCACGTCCTCTCCTGTACAAGACAACCCAGTGGGAGGAAATGGTCCCAAAAGCAGGCAACATTCAGAGACAGCCCCTGATCCCACTGTTAAGAGTCCTACAAGAAGACCAAGCTACACAACTGTAACATATATGCAGAAGGCCTCGGTCGGACCCGTGCAGGCTCCCTGGTTGTCATTTCAGTCTCTGTGAGCCCCTATGAGCCCAGGTTAGTTGATTATGTGGGTTTTCTTATGGTGCTCTTGACCCCTCTGCCTCCTTGTCTTAGTCAGGGTTTTATTGCTGTGAAGAGACACCATGACCACAGCAACTCTTATAAAGAAAACATTTAATTGAGGGAGCTTGCTTACAGTTTCAGAGGTTCAATCCATTATTATCATGACGGGGAGCATGGCAGTGTGCAGGCAGAGGTGGTGCTGGCTACATCTTGACCAGAAGGCAGCAGGAAGTCAACTGACTGTCACACTGAGTGAAGCTTGAGAAAAGAGACCTTAAAGCCCACCTCCACGGTGACACACTTCCTCCAACAAGACCACACCTACTCTAACAAGGCCACACCTCCTAATGGTACCACTCCCTTTTGGGGCCATTTTCTTTCAAACCACCACACTCCTACAATCCTTCCTCCCCCTCTTCCTGGAGGCCTAATATTTGGCTATGGGTCTCTGCATCTCTTTCCATCTGTTGCTAGGTAAAGCCTTTCTGATGACAGTTGGGCTAGGCACTAATCCATGAGCATAGCAGAATATCACTAGGAATCATTTCATTGACTTTTTTTTTTTTGAAACTCCCAGGAATCTCTGAGGGTGATCCTAGCTAAGACTTCTAGCAATGGGGGATATGGAGAGCCTGAACCGGCCATCTCCTGTAACCAGGCAAGACTTTCAGTGGAGGGATTGGGGCACAAACCCAGCCACAAAACCTTTGACCTACAAGTTGTCCTGCTTACAAGATATGCTGGAGTAAAGGTGGTGCAGAAACTGTTGGAGTGGCCTACCAATGACTGATCCAGCTTGAGACCCATCCCATGAGAGGGAGCTTACCCTTGACACTGCCTGGAGGGCCAGGACAGAGAGGCTGGATGGCCCAGAGAACTAGGATAGAACCAAACACGACTGGAAAAAAATGTTTTTGAGGAGGGGTCTTACTCTGCTGCCCAGGCTGCAGAGTAATTAAATTCCTGGACATGGTATCCATCTGCCGCCTGAGAAGCCTGGACTGCAGGTGCATTCCAGTGTGCATGGCTGAGTTTTAATCTTTACTCTTCACACAGTGATCTCCATATACAAATGACAGGTGTGGGAAGGCCTTTTCCCATGCCTCAGGGCTTTCTCATGCTCTCTCCTGCATCTTTCACATCCTGGTTCCAGCTCACAGCCTTTCTTCTGCTGAGTCACAGGCTGTGAAACCCATCTGTCAGTTGCTTAATTTCAATCATTGTGTTTTCCAGTTCTAAAGTCTCCACTTGGCTCTTTCTAAGACTGATTTTCTGTGAGATTGCCCCAGTTCTCCCCTTCTTTCCAGTTCCTGGACCATATTCATAAGTACTTAAAATTCCTTATCTGACCATTTCAGTAGGTATATCAAAGATGGTCTCTTTCTTCTTCTAGTTTGGTTAGATTGTCCTGTCTCCTCACAGGCATGGAATCCCCTACTGCCCCCCCCCCTTCCAAATGCTAGGCATCTTGCATGAATAACAGTCTTGTGTGTCACCTCCCAGAGGGCTGTGCACTCTCTGGCTAGGTCTGTGAGCTGTGATTTAGGCAAGGCCACACACCTGTCTCTCCTAAAATCCTCTTTCCTAGCAGGTGCTAACCTCAAGTCTCAGGTTCTTCAGCAACCTGCTGGGAAGTCACTCCTGTGGCTTAATAGCTCCTTGCCATTAAACTTTATAATCCACATATGTTATATCTGGAATAAAACAAAAAACTGGCATCCCATTGGAACTGTTCATTCCACCCCCGAAATATGTCTATATGTGTTGTGTGGGATTGGTTCATCTGTGCAACCATTTCAATATTTTAATTAATAACTAATTTATTTATTCCATTAGTTTGGGTGTATGTGTGTGGGTACAGGTATGTGTGGGGGTGCACATGCACATTTAGAGGTCAGAAGATGACTTCAGGTGTCTTTCAAGGGTCTTCCATTTATTTGTCTATTGAGACAGGGTCTCTTTGCCTGTCACTCTGCACAGTAGGCAAAGCTGGCTGGTCCCAGAACTTTCAGAAGTCTACTGTTTCTGCTTCTCATTCACTATTGCTCAGATTATGAGTGCAGGCTATCCATGGAGTCTTGAGATGGAACTCAGGTCTTCATGCTTTCGAGGAAAGGGCTTTACTGCCTAAGTGATCTCTGCAGCTCCCACTTTAGTGTTTTAAAACAATTTCAGTTGCTGGTTGTTCTGGTTGGTCACGTCTGATCCATGATTCTGATGTTAACTAAGAAGCACAGGTCTCCACTAATGCATGTGTTCCAAGGCACAAGATGTCACTGTTGTGCTTACTCGGGTAACATTCTTGTTGAAATTGTAATGCCTTTAATGGTTTGCCTTTTTAGCCCAGAGTGAACTAATCAGACAGCTGTGTGGGGACATAAATCATGGCATATTCCTGGGGAACCTCAGATGAAATAAATCAAAGACCCCCTCCCATCGGCTCTTCAATCACTCTTTTTTAAGTCACATTGAAAATATGGTTTGTGCTGTATTTACACTGTGATGGTAAGGAGATGTTGAACATCAATGTGAGAGATTAAAAATGACAAGTTATATGATGAAGAGTGTGAAAAGGTGTTTATACTGACATGCAATATCTAGGCTGATCTACAACTCAATAATAGGTATCATAAATCTAAGAGTGGCCCTTGAGACTGTGCTCTGGATGAGTTAATAGAGCAGGTCAGCATGCATTCCCTGATGCTGGGGCTACATCATGGGCTCCATTGGTCACCGTTCACTACGATGCCTTTCCGTGCTGGGTATGGCCATCACTACTGCGCACCTCTTCTCTCTGCATCTGGTATTTCTGAATTGTGTTTTCCTACATCTGGTGCTATTCATCCATTCAGTCTCTCCTTTTAAAGCATTAAAACATGTGAATGATGATAAGCCCAAGAAAATCATGCGTTCATTTCTCCTCTCATCCTGAATACCTTATTCACTTCCTTCCCCTCTCCACTTACTTTGGGAACTTGCCCAGTTTGTTCTTTCTTTATTAATCAATCAAGATAACTTTATTAAAAGTGTAATAATTTAGTTTTAAAAAATAAATCTTAGCTGGGCAGTGGTGGCACATGCTTTTAATCTGAGCTTTTGGGAAGCAGAGGCAGGCTGATTTGAGGCCAGCCTGGTCTACAGAGTGAATTCCAAGACAGCCAAGACTATACAGAGAAACCCTATCTAAAAAAAAAAACCAAATAAATAAATTATAAAATTAAGTCTTTAAAAAAGTTAATTTATTTTTATTTTATGTGTTTAAATGTTTTGCCTACATGTATGGATGTGCACCACATGCATGCCTGGTACTTGCTGAAGCCAGGAGAGGGCATCAGATCCCCTAGAACTTGAGTTATAGACAGTTGTGAGCTGCCATGTGGGTGCTACAAATTGAACCTCTGCAAAAGCAGCAGGTGCTCATAACAGCCGAGCCATCTTTTTAGCCCTAAAAATTAACATTTTTTTGTTTTGTTTTGTTTTCAAGACAGGGTTTCTCAGTGCAGTTTTGGTGCCTGTCCTGGATCTCGCTCTGTAGACCAGGCTGGCCTTGAACTCACAAAGACCTTCCTGGCTCTGCCTCCTGAGTGCCGGGATTAAAGGCGTGTGCCACCACTGCCTGGCAAAAATTAACATTTAATTGTAGATGAGGATTGTATGATTGTGATTTGACCTGTATTTGGATTATGGAAAGAGTTGATCAAGGTAATTCATGTATCCATCACTGCAATAACTTCTCTTTTCTCTGAGAAGAACATTAAATATCTATTCTTTTGGCAAATTTGTTATCTATAATGTATATTTTTTCATTTTATTAGTTCTTTGAGAATTTCCTACAATGTGGTTTGATCATATTCACTCCCCCCACCAGATACAGTTCCCTTCCCTAACCACCCAACTTTGTGTCCACTTTTTTTTTTTTTTACACACGTTGATTCTAATTTGTGCTGCTCATATATATTCTTGAATGTGTGGCCTTCTATGGGAGCATGATCAGTCAACCAGAGGCTACACTCTTTTTTTTTTTTTTTTTTGGTTTTTCGAGACAGGGTTTCTCTGTGTAGCTTTGCGCCTTTCCTGGGACTCACTTGGTAGCCCAGGCTGGCCTCGAACTCACAGAGATCTGCCTGCCTCTGCCTCCCGAGTGCTGGGATTAAAGGAGTGCGCCACCAACGCACGGCAAGGCTACACTCTTAAAGAAAATGGATTCTCTGTTTCCCAGTAGCTATCAGTTGTCAAAAGCGCCTCAGCTGGAGGTGGCATTTCCTGCTCACCTCCCCTCTCCATACCAAGGCTTGGTCTGTCTTGAGCTTGCACAGGTCTTGTGCCTGTTGTCATAACTGCTTTGAGTCCATATGTACAACTGCCCTGCTGTGTCTGGAAAGTGCTGTGCAATCACCCACAACCTCTGGGTCTTACAAACTTTCTACCCCCTTTTCTTCAATGATTCCTGAGCCTTGGGAGAAGAGTGTGTGATATTCCATTTTAGGGCTAAGCATTCCACAGTATCTTATTTTATGCACTTTTTTGAGTTGTGGCTTTCTTCACTGATTACCATCTATTACAAAAAGAAGCTTCTCTGACTAGGGTTGAGGGATGCATTAATCAATGGGTATAATGATAAGTCATTAGGAGTCGGTCTAATACTATGTCCATTGAGCAGACTGATATTATTAGATTCTCCCCTAGGTCCTATTACCTGTCTAGACACAGGTTCATGTTTCAGTAGTAGTGTCATGTACAGGTCTTATCTTACAGAACAGTCTTTAAATCCAACCATAAAGTGGTTGGTTATTCTCATGACATTCTTGTCACTATTGCAGCTGTGGGCATTTCTTGCTGGGCCAGTCATTATTATAGCTTTCAGGATTCACCGATGGGTAAAATTGATAGTGCTTTTTCTCTTTTGGTAGTATGTGTAGCACCTTCCAGTACTTTGAAAGCTAGACAGTACAAATGAAGCTTCTAGAGCAGTACTAGCTTGGTTTCTCCATGTTATATGATTCAAGTATATAGTATTTTCAACAATAGTGTCTTACTGCAAAGTTCTGGAAGTAACCAAGAACATTGATTGGCAGTAGCATGGCAAATGCAATGTTTGGGCATCTATAAGATCTCACTGACCAACAACTCCCAAAGAAGTAACCCAATCTAGTACTGGGCTTTTTTGTTGTTAGGCTCTGCTGTCTAGTTGGGGCATTACCACCCTGTTATAGTCTATATTTAACTACCATTTGAACTCTTTTTATATGTGGTTATATGTGTATTTTAGGAAACTTCTACAGTAATACATTTCCATATGATTTTCCCCAATAGTCTAGTGTTATTATTTTTTTTTCGAGACAGGGTTTCTCTGTGTAGCTTTGCACCTTTCCTGGGACTCACTTGGTAGCCCAGGCTGGCCTTGAACTCACAGAGATCCGCCTGGCTCTGCCTCCCGAGTGCTGGGATTAAAGGCATGCGCCACCACCGCCCGGCAGTCTAGTGTTATTTATCCCTCCCTGTATTCCTTCCTCTACCCTGCCCTTCCATCCTTCCCCCAATTTAACTCCTCCTTTTCTATTATTCCCCTTTAACCCATTATACCACTGTGTTTTATCTTCCCATCTTTGAAATTGTCCCCATGACCCTTACTGATTTCTTGGCTTCTATGGCATTCCAAATGAAACACACATATCTTTAGATTCAATACTAATATCTACAAATGAGAGAAAACATAGGGCATTTGTCTTTCTGGGTCTGGGGTTCCTCACTCAGAATGATTATTTTGAGCTCCATTAATTTACCTGTGAATTTCATAATTTTGTTTTTCTTAGTGGCTGAATAATATTTCATTGTGTAAATGTATCACATTTTCATTGTCTATTCATCAGTTGATTGGTGTCTAGGCTGTTTCCATTTCCTGGCTGATGTGAATAGAGCAATGAACATGGATGAGTGAGTATCTCTATAGTAGGATAGAGTCCTTTGTGTATATGCCCAAGAGTGGTATAGCTGGGTCATGTGGTAGATCTATTTCTAGCTTTTTGAGGAACATCCACACTAATTTCTGTAGTGGCTGCATCAGTTTGTACTCTCTCAGCCACGAGTAAGTGTTCCCCTCTTCCTGCATCCTACCAGCACTTGTCCTCATCAACTGTGGTCTTCATGTGCACTCCATGGTCACAGTACACTAGCTCATAGCACTTACTCCTCTAAGAGCATTCTACCTCTGAGCATCATCTATTCTTTTCTCACTCCTCTCTTCCTAGCCTCTGGTAGCCCCATGGATGCACCAGCATCCAGTCTGCAAACTGGGATCTCATGCTATGTCAGAGTCACAGTGGAGCACCTATAGTTACTGGGAGAACCACAGGCCTAACAGAGAACTGGGTGATCTGTTAGGTAGGTGGAGGCAGAACTCAAAGGGGATGTGGCCTGTTTCCCAGACCAGAGCCTTTACCATGCACAGTATCCCCTCAGGAGGTCAGCCACAGGACTGGAGGAAGGGTGGCCTCATAGGTCCTAGTACATGTGACCTGTGTCTTCACCATACTGGGATTTTCAGGGATGGTCCTGTCTTCCTAAGAGCGAGAACGTTTGTACAGGTAATGCAAGAGTCCGCCTGAGTCACAGACCAGATGCTAACTGGCATTTCGAATTCTAGTTCATGGACTGCAGACAGAAGTGCAAGGTGTGGAATAGATACAAATGACCATTCCCCATGGAAGAGACAGGGTTACTGTGACATTGAGGACCAGTGAGTAGCTCCTCTGGAATTCTTCTGTTTCACCTGGCTTGATGGTAGTCTGGGAAGCAACAAGATATAGATGGTACATACCATTGTAAGTCATACAAACCTGCTACAGTGATAACAGCATGGGGGTGTCTGTATGGACTGTGGAGGAGAAAGGAGTTGGCTGTCAGTAGCTTCCTGAGCCCCCTGAGGTAACCCTATCCCCATGTCTCCCTGCTCTGAGACTTTGCAGGAAGCAAAGGAGCACCTGAGCCAGCATGGAGAGGTGGGTCTGTGCACCTCGGGTACCAACTAACTGTAGAAGGGTACATTCTCTCCCCCTTCCCAAGATGCAGGCAGCAAGTACCCTCCAGCCTTGTGCCTGGGAAAGCTGTTTGCAACAGCACTTCTTTTTTTTTCCCTGTAGTAATTGACTCTCTTTTTTTATTAAGAGATTTTCTATTTATTTTACATATCAACCACAGATTCCCCTGCCCTCGCTCCTCCCACCCCTCAGCCTTCCCCCCCAATCCACCTTCCATTCCCACCTCCTCCAAGGCAAGGTCTCCCATGGGGAGTCAGCTCAGCCTGGTAGATTCAGTTGAGGCAGGTCCAAGCCCCTCCTTCCTGCACCAAGGCTGTGCAAAGTGTCTCACCATAGGCACTAGGTTCCAAAAAGCCGGCTCATGCACTAGGGACAGGTCCTGGTCCCACTGCCTGGGGGCCCCCTAAACAGTTCAAGCTAAACAACTGTCTCACTTGTCCAGAGGGCCTAGTCGAGTACATGGGGGCTCCTCAGCTATTGGTCCACAGTTCATGTGTTTCCACTAGTTTAGCTAGTTGTCTCTGTACTTTTTCCAGTCATGGTCTCAATATCTTTTGCTTATACAATCCCTCCTCTCTCTCATTGATTGGACTCCTGGAGCTCCGCCTGGGACCCGGACATGAATCTCTACATCTGCTTCCATCAGTCACTGGATGAGGGTTCTATCATGACAGTTAGGGTATTCAGCCATTGGATCAACAGAGTAGGTCAGCTCAGGCACCCTCTCGACCACTGCCAATAGTCTATGATGGAGTCATCTTTGTGGATTCCTGGGGACCTCCCTAGCACTCTGCTTCTCCCTATTCCCATGGTTTCTTCATTTATCATGGTATCTCTTTCCTTGTTCTCCCACTCTGTTCCTGATCCAGCTCAAACCTCCTGCTCCCCTAAGCTCTCTTCCTCACCCCTGACCCTTGCCCTCCATTACCCCCCCCAATCCCAGTTTTTTTCTGTAGATCTCATCCATTTCTCCATCACTGGGTAATCCCTATGTCTTTCCTAGGGTCCTCCCTGGAGCTGTGGGTTGCAGTCTGGTTACCTTTTGCTTTACATCTAGTATCCACTTATGAGTGAGTACATACCATGTTTGTCTTTCTGAGTCTGGGTTACCTCACTCAGGATGATATTTTCTAGTTCCATCCATTTGCCTGCAAACCTCATGATGTCATTGTTTTTCTCTGCTGAGTAGTACTCCATTGTGTATATGTACCACATTTTCATTGTCCATTCTTCAGTTGAGGGGCATCTACCAACAGCACTTCTAACTGAATCTGTAAAGAGACTGCTGCAAATGAGTGAGATGCCTATGGCCACCTCTGTACTTAACTCCTACCTCATGGCAGAGACTAGCAGAACTCAAGGGCAGTCTGGCCCTTGCTGGTCTCCCAGGAGGCACCAGGCTGTATGACTGCAATTCCCCATCAATGTCTCACACTCTTAGTTTAGTTTTGACATCACCTCATGAGACTAAACTGAACCAGCAGACAGAATGACATGGAAAGGGTAATTTGGATATCTGTACATATCCTGAAATGAAATAATTATTTGAAAATGGGCCATACCAGCATGTGAGCATATTTTGGGAAGATTTTGAAGGTTCCATTAAGATAAATTTTATTTGAAAAAAATACAGATAGCAAACTCTTTTTTTAAAACTCCAAAGTAGAGTGAGTCTCATGGCAGCATAAAACTAAAAATAAAGCAATACTAAGACTAAACTCTAGTCTTGCAGAAAGCAGCTCAGTGCGCACTGAAAGGAAGTCTGGAAGGCCCTGCTGGGTGAATCTGGACACATCCCTGTCTGTCAGTGCAAAGACTGAGCTGATGTCATACCCATAGGAGTTACAGTTAGAAATGTGCTTGTCAGAACACTGCCCTTACTCTTCATGTCTCTTGTCAGTCGTAAATGTCCTTCCATCTTTTACTTTATCTAGATTCTTGAGCTGTTATTTTTGTGTGTAAGCCCAGATAATTTTCTCAGGAAAGGCTCACTAGGGAGGAATGAGATGCTCTGGAGAATATACTGGAAGATTCCCACAGCTTCCAAGCATTAGACACATACAGGGTTTCCTGTAGTTTCTTATGGAAATAGTGGTAATGTTTGCTAACATCATGAGAGTCCCTGGGGCAGAGGCTGCTGGAAGGGAGGGTGCACAGAAGCCCAGAGTTTCCCCTCCCCACTCTCTGACCCACCTGAAGCTTTAATTGCACAGTGAGCTTGAGGAGCAACATGAGAGAGAACTTCTAACAGCGGCTTGACTCATTCTACCTTTATAGTCTTCTGAGAAGCGAGAAGTCCTTCCTAGATGAACTTGTCTTCATAATGCTTAAGAAGTGAGGGGTGATGACATATTATCTCCATTTTTTTAGCTGAGAGCCAGGACCCCGGGAATTCAGTGATGCAGGTATCCCGAGTCCTCCTGGCACTCCTCCACTAGGTGATGCTGTCTTGTCAGAAGCAAGCCTGGCGAGAGCGGGAGCAGAGTCCAGGCATGCAGCGGGAGGCGTGCCCTGGATGAAGTAGCCTGGCTTCCTGCTAATGAGGGGAATTCCGCCAGCCCAGGAGCATCTTTCACAACCTGCATTTTTGTTTGGTCTCATGTGAAGGCTTGTGCTGCTGCCAGAGTGTTTTCTAGTGTCCTGCCAGCTCTGATGAAGTTAGCCGGCTCTGAACACTTTGATGGTCGATGAGTCTTCTGATGGGAACATAGCATAGGTGCTTGGAAAGTCCTCAGCCACAGGCTGGGGTAAATAGCACATGTTCCCCGCCATTGCTTAACCCTGTTTGGAGCATCTGGATCTAGGAAAGTCTGGAAAGATTTGGTTAAAGCTCACAGGAGAAGCAGGAACCTGAATGAACCATGTAGCTTTAGATCAAAATCTCTTTTCCTACAATAGTGACCAGGTGAGTTTCCTATTAAGAAGATTATTCTAGCAAAGAGGTAGTGGTGTCTTTACTACCATGTTATAGGGTCATTTGATGTTTAAAAATATTGCTGCTGACCTGGGAGTAGAGGCTTCCCATAGGGCTGTTTTCACAAATCACTGGAGGGAGCTCAGATCCTGGAAGATGGCTGCATGGTGGTCCCCTCAGCCTCATTGTCTGCTGTATTCCATCTGCCATTCCCTAGCATGCAATGTCCATTCAGGGATGGGGTTTTGTGGACATGTGGGAAGGAGAGGGTTTTTGGGTGGCTGTCCCAGCAGTGGGTTATGGAAACAGGCAAGTAGCCTGTGTGACTGAACTTGGGTGTTTTGTGGCATACTCAGCATCAACTCACAGCCAGTCATGACTGTGAAAAGGGATCACATTGAAGACTGTGAGTGTCTGAGCCAGGACAGTGAGGGTATCACACCTATGACTAGTTTCTTCATTCTCTGACTATTTCAGATAGTGAGACCTCTAGGCACTTGCCAGCTCTTTAAAATGTAGTAACTCTGGCTTATTTGAGATGAAGTAAGAGGCACATAGTCTATTGATTGGAGCACAATTCAATGAACTTCTTCCTGTTTCCCTTTATCGTCATGGTGCAATTAAGGGTTGGGCAGAAACAGAGTGCAAATGAAGATGCATCAGGTCAGGGACCACCTATGGTGTGGGGTTAGGAGCTTGACTGTGGTTTAGGAGCCAAACTCATGAAGTTGAGGCATCCAGAGAACAGCAGTAGAGAGGACTCTCACACAAACCCTGCAGATCTGGGAGAAGTAGGGACAGGGAGGGTCATTCAGGTTGTCTGCTTATAGAGAGATCTAGCCACATAGGTATTACTTGAGTTTTCCAATGAACTGGACCAAAAGCCACAGTCACACGAGTCTGGGTAATAGAGCTCATCTTGGGACTGTCTTGACATGGAGCAGTGCAGAGAGAGAAAGAAAGAGCTGAGAGGGACACTGTAGAAGCTTCAAGGATAGAAGGCAGCCCAGTGTACATCTCACAAGAGTTTTCAACAAAGTGTTCACTCTGTGTGAAGAAGTGGGGTCTTCAATTTCAGAACTCAAGTCCTGAAGCACTGCCTTAAGAACTCCTCATGCTAGATGTGGAGTTGACATAAGCATCCACTGAAGGCAGTTCCTGTGGGGCCTGATCATCCTTTCAGAATTTCCTAAAACCATAGTGGTAACAAAGGACTAAAGAAGGAAGGCTGTCATCTGGATGAAGAGTGAAGTACCACAGTGTAGGTGAAGGCAGAAGACTACCATATATAGATTATCGGATACTTCAGGCCTAAGCAATGAAAACTATAAATCACCAAAGAATCTGAAGAAAACACTAGAAGATGGAGGACTTCCCATGTTCCTGAATTGACAAAACTGATATTGTTAAAATGGCTACATCACAAAAAGAATCTACTGATCCAGTGGAATCATCATCAAAATTCCAATGACATTCTTTACAAAGACAGGAAAACATCCCTAAAATTAATATGAAATCACAGAAGGCCTCACAGAGCCAAAATGATTGTATTCAGAAACAGTAATGCTAGATAAATCACAGTACTTGATTTCAAATTATATTACAGAACTATAGTAACAAAACCAGCACTGTACATGTACAAAACCAAACAGGCCAATGAAATAAAATTGAAGACCCAGAAATAAGGCCACACAGATAGAGTCATATGATTCTTGAGAAAGGTACCTAAATATACATTGGAAAGAAACACAGCATCTTTAACAAGTGATGATGGGAAAATTAGGTATCCATGTGTAGAAGGACTAAAACAAGATCCCTATCTTTCACTCTACAAAATCAAATAAAAATGGATTAAGACCCTAATGAAAGACTTGAAATTTTGGACCTTCTTGGGAAAAATGTAAGAAAAATGTTATAAGATACAGACATAGGCAAGGAGACATCAATAAATTAAAAAGAATTTGCACAGCAAACAAAAATAAAAAACCCCAAAGCCAAAGCAAGAATTAAGAGACACCCTATAGACTAGGAGAAAATGTTTGCCAATTACTCATCCAACATAGGATTAATATCCAGAATATATAAATAACTAAAAAGTTTAAACAATAATCAGTCCAGTCAGTGAATGGGCAAATGAGCTGAACAGATATTTTTCAAATGAAGAAATACAAATGGCCAGTAAATATAAAAATACATTCAACAAATTTAACTGTTAGGGAATTGAAATGCAAAAACTACACTGAGATTTTATTCCAGACAGAATGGTCATTATCAAGAAAACAATAAATGTTAGTAAGGGTATAGGGGAAAAGGAAATAGTATCCCCTGCTGGTAGGAGGTAAACCAATGTAGCCACTACGGCAGTAAGTGTGGCTATATCTCAAAAACTGAAGTCCAGAACTTCCATATGAGCAACCATGTGACTTCTGGACGTATTACCCGGAGGTTCAGTCGGCTTACTGGAGCTTGTGCACATCTGTGTTTGTTGCAGCGCTCTTCACAGCAGTAAAGGTCTAGCTGAGGTGCTCATCAATAGAGGAGTAAATGACATGTGGTGTATATACTGTAGAGTTTACTCAGCCATAAGGACGAATGAGATTCTGTTGTTCACAGAAGAATGGATGGAACTGGAAATGATATGGTGAGTGGGAGAAACAGACTCTGAAAGACAAGTATTGTGTGCTTTCTCCCACTTCCCGTATTGACATTCTCATCCCCATGGTGACTATATTTGGAGACTAGGTCATGTGATAAACACTAAGTAAGATCACAGTATGGGCCACTTGACTAATGAAACTGGACCCTTGAATGCAGAAGAGACACCAGAGCTTCCTCTGTGTCATGGAAGAACAAACAAGGAAAACCCAAGGAGAGTCCTCATTAATACTTTAACCATAGATCCCAAGAAAATAAATGTCTAGTCTGTAAACTGACTAGCTTAGGATACTTTGATGTGACAGCCGAACTGACTGGGGCAGAAAGATAGAGAAATATACAGAGTGAGGATAGCTTCAGGGGAGATGGAAGAATTGAGATTTCTGGAGTTGTCAAGATTCTCAGCAGGTAAAGGTAGTTGCTTCCAGGCCTCATGTCCTGAGCTCAATCTCTGGAACCTACATAGTAGAAGAAAAGAATCAACTCCCCTAAGTTGTCCCTGACTTCCAGACATGTGGCCTGGCAAGTGTTCACTCTACTCCCCACATACATACAAGATGCTGGTTTGTTGTTATTGTTAATGTGAATCAACCTAGAGTCACCTGAGAAGAGGCAACCTCAACTGAAAAATTACCTCAATCAGATTGGTCTGTGGCCATGTCTGTGAGAGACTGTCTTGATTGATAATTGATATGGGAGGACCCAGCACCTAGTGGATGCCATTGTCCCTAGTCAGGTGAACATGGGCTGTATAAGAAAGATGACTGACATGACCCAGTGAGGGAGCCAGTGAGCAGCATTTATTCACGAGTTTTGCTTCAGTTCCTTTGTAAGTTCCTGTCTTGACTTCCTTCAATGATGAATTGTGATCTAGAAACACACCAAACAAACAAACAAATGTAATAAAATGTAGAAATTATTTTTAGTCATTAGGGAGGGCTTGCCACCAAGTCTCTGTGTTAGTGAGGATGTGCTTAAGGCCCTGTGGAAATGTGAACCTAGAAGCTCACAGATTACACTGAACACTTGTCCTTCAGCACACGAGTTCCTTGTTGAGAACAGCAAAGTTGGACTCATGTGTTCTGTTTCAATAGGCTCTTGTGGTTCCACTCTCCCATTGCTCTATTTGCAACTGAAACTCCATTCTATTTCTCTTCTTTCATCACTACTGTTATGACTCAGAAATGGCTCTCTTGGACCATAATCTAGACCTTAATCTAAGAACCCAAAGCTCTTATGCCTCCATATACCTCTAAAGGATCTGTGAGTTTCATTGTTTATCGTGTTCTTCAAATTCATCAAGTGAAGCCCTCAGACTGTAACTGCATTTGGAACTGGGAACTTTAAAGAGATGATTAAGTAAAAATTGAGTTCACCAGAGTTATCCCTAATCCAGTATAACTGATATACTTAAGGGAAGAGGAGCTCAGGACATAGCCAACACACAAGGATGACCATGTGAGCACATGGGAAGGATATCATCTATAAGCCTGAGAGAAGCCTGGGGAGGAACCCACCTGCTTACACCTTGATCTTGGCCTTCTTCAACCAGGATATGGTGAGTAAGTTTCTGTCACTTAAACCACCCAGTCTGTGGTACCTTGTTCTGCCACCATCAACAAAGCAGCATACTACCTAACATGGGCTCCCTAACAGGAGGGCGGGAGGGCCAAATGGATCCTGGAAGTTCACCACACTTGGGGAAACCCAGGCTTGCTGATTTAATCATCATTCACCAAATATCTATGGTGTGTCAACATTGGGTACATGCAATGGGCACTAGGGTCATAAATGCCCATGTACTTGTATTAGGGAAACACAGCTTTAAACTTTGTATTCTGAGGGTCCAAGTCATCTCACATAGACTATAACATGGATCTAGTCCCATTCCACAAATAAGAAATTGACCCTATCATCCATTATTTTTATTCAAATGACCATGTGGTCATTTAAATATGGGTTTTTATTTTAAAGTAGCAGATGGAAAACTTTTTGATCACCTTGCCACAAGTAAGCAAAGCATATCTGATCCTAGTGTTTTCTGCTTACTATTCCCGGCAGGTCAATGTAGTTAAAGTAGGGCAAAGTGCAAGCCTTATAAAAGAACTGCACAGTCCTTCATCCACAGATGCACAAACACAGCTGCAAACGTGTATTACACTATACCTGCCTGAATACTCTACTCAGATCACACCCTGCAATCATTGATCATAGCTTTTCTTAAAAAAATGCTTTAGTGTCTTACAAAATGGACCTGTGCAGATGACTGCAATATACAGAGAATGTTAACTATTTTTTCTATTAGTTTGAGTGTTTTGTTCAATGTATTTTGCATCTTATCCACCCTTTCTCCCTTCCCCCAACTCCTCCCAGATCTACTTTTTCTTCTCTACTCACCCAACTCTGTACCCTTAAAAAAACAAAACAACAAAACACAAAACCAGCTTACCAAGTGCAGTTTGTGCTGCCTCTGTATTCTTGGCTGTATGACTATCCATTAGAGTGTGTTCAGTCTACCAAAGCCATACTCTTAAAGAAAACTGAATCTCAGCTTCCCAGAACCCATCAGTGGGTAATAGCATCTCTGCCAGGGTTGGGGCATCATACCCACTTTCCCTGTCCATGCTGAGTGAGATTTTGTTTGGCTTGAACTTGTGTAGTCTTGTACATGCTTTTATAACCACTGTGAGTTCATAGGTACAACTGACTTACTGTGTAGTCATCTACTACCTCTGTTTTTTACACTCTTTCCACCCTCTTTTGACAATGATCCACAAACCTTGGGAGGAAGGAGTGTGATATAGACATCATATTTACGGCTGAGCATTTAGTAGTCTGTTATTCTCTACACTTGACCAGTTGTGGGTCTCTGTGTTAATTGTCATTTACTACAATGAGAAGCTTCTATGGTGAGGGTTTAGTATGGGTATAATGATAAGTCAATAGGGGTTGGTTTAATACTATGCCCATCTAACCGAGTGTTTGTTGTAGGTTCTCCCTTAGAGTCTATGACAACTGTCTAGTCACAGGTTCATTCCCCAATAGCAGTGCCAGGTATGGGTTTCAACTTGTCGAGCAGGCCTTAAAACCAACCATAACATGATCGATTACTCCCATAGTGTAGAGCAGGCCTTAAAACCAACCATAACATGATCGATTACTCCCATAGTGTTTGTGCCACTATATGCACCAGTGGGCATGTCTTGCTGGACCAGTCATTATTGCATCAGGATCCATAACCAGATAAGATTGATGCTACTTTTTTTCTCTGATACCACACATAGCACCTTCCCACTATGAAAGCTAATCAGTAGGGATTAAATGTCCACATCAGTACCAGCTTAGTTTTTCCATGTTCTATAACTCAAATGTGTGGTGTTTTCAACAATAGGATCTTAACCCCCAAGTTCTGGAGAGTAATAAAGAGCATCAACAATAACCTGCAATATTTGGGCGTCTGTAGGATTTTACTGACCAATAACTACCAAACAAGTAACCCAACCTGGCACAGGGCTTCTTCTTTATTTTTTCATTTATTTTTACCAACCACAGTTTCCCCTCCCTCCTCTCTTCCTGTTCCTGCCCCCACCTCCCATCTACCAGCCACCCCCATCCATTTCTCCTCCATTCAGAAAGGGGCAGGCCTCCAATGGGAGTCAAAAAAACATGGCACATCAAGTTGAGGCAGGACCAAGCTCTTCCCCCTGCATCAAGTCTAGGCAAGGCATCCCAGCATGGGGAATAGGTTCCAAAAAGCTAGCTCATGCACCAGAGACAGGTCCTGATCCCCCTGCTGGGGCCCCACAAACAGACCAAGCTACACAACTGTCACCCACATACAGAGGGCCTAGATCAGTTCCATGCAGGCTCCCTATCTGCTGGTTCAGAGTCCGTGAGCTCCCACTAGATCAGGTCAACTGTCTCTGTGGGTTTCCCTGTCATGATCTTGACACCCCTTGCTCTTACAATCCCTCCTCCCTCTCTTCAACTGAACTCTAGGAGCTTGGCCCAGTGCTTGGCTGTGAATCTCTGCATTTGCTTCCATCAGTTACTGGATGAAGACTCTCTGATGACAATTAGGTTAGTCACCAATCTGATTACAGGAGAAGGCCAATTTAGGCGCCCTCTCCACTATTGCTAGGAATCTTGGCTGGGGTCATCCTGTGGATTCCTGGGGGTTTCCCTAGCATCAAGTTTCTCTCTAATCCCAAAATGTCCCCCTCTATCAAGATATCTCTTTCATTACTCTCCCCTCCATCCCGCCCTCAACTCGACTAACCCAATCCTTCATGTTCTCATCCCCCCTATTTCCTCCACTTCACCCCACCCCCTGTCCCCAGTTTACCCAGGAGATCTCATCTATTTCCCCTCCCCAGGGCAATCTCTCTTAAGAGATCCATGCATCTCTCTTAAGGTCCTCCTTGTTACGTATCTTCTCTGGGGCTGTGGATTGTAGCCTGGTTATCCTTTGTCTTACTTCTAATATCCACTTATGAGTGAGTCATACTATGTTTGTCTTTCTGGGTCTCAGTTAACTCACTCAGGACGATTTTTTCTAGTTCCATCTATTTGCCTGCAATTTTCATGATGTCTTTTTTCTTCCACCAAGTAATACTTCTTTGTGTAAATTACCACATTTTCTTTATCCATTCTTCAGTTAAGGGACATCTAGGTTGTTTCCAGGTTCTGGCTATTACAAATAATGCTGCTATGAACATAGTTGAGCAAGTGTCCTTGTGGTATAATTGAGCATCCTTTGGGTGTATGGCCAAGATTGGTATAGCTGGGTCTTGAGGTAGATTGATTCCCAACTTTCTGGGAAACAGCCATACTGATTTCCAAAGTGGCTGTACAAGTTTGCACTCCCACCAGCAGTAGAGGAGTGTTCCTTTTACTCCACATTCTCTCCAATATATGTTGTCAAATTAGCATTTTCCATCTTAGCCATTCTGACAGGTGTAAGATGGTGTCTCAGAGTCGTTTTGACTTGCATTTCTCTGATAGCTAAGGATGTTGAACAATCCTTTAAGTGTATCTTGGCTATTTGAGATTCTTCTGTTGTGAATTCTCTGTTTAAATCTGTACCCCATTTTTTAATTGGATTATTTGGTATTTTGAGGTCTAATTTTTTGAGTTCTTTATATATTTTGGAGATCAGCCCTCTGTCAGATGTGGGGTTGGTAAAGATCTTTTCCCATTCTGTAGGCTGCCATTTTGTCTTATTTACCATGTCCTTTGCCTTACAGAAGCTTTTCAGTTTCAGGAAGTCCCATTTATTAATTGTCGATCTCAGTGGCTGTGCTACTGGTGTTATATTGAGGAAGTTGTCTCCTAGCACAAGGCTTCTTATTTGTCTGTGATGTCTTGTAAGGGAATCATCACTCTGTTATAGGATAACTCCATTTAACTTTTTATATTTGTCTAGGTATATATATTTTATGAAGCTTCTATAGTAGTAGATTTTCATATAACTTTTGGAAAGATCTTTAGGTGTTGTTTATCCCTCGTTGTATTCCCTCCTCTACTCTGCTCTCCACCCCTTATCCTAATTTAGCTTTTCCTGTTCTGTTATTCCCCTTTACCATGCACATCATGGCAGTCTGTCTCCCCTCCTTTGATAGCCCTTACTAATTTCCTGACCTCTATAGGCATTCCAGATGAAATACACATATCTTTAGTTTCAAAGCTAATACTCACAAATGAGAGAAAACATGGGGCATGTGTCTTTCTGGGTCTGTTACTCTACTCAGAAAGATGATTTCCAGGTCCATCCATTTACCTGTGAATTTCATAATTTGGTTTTTCCCAATGACTGAATGATATTCCATTGTGTAAATACACCACATTTTATTGTCCATTCATTAGTTGATGGATATCTAGGCTGTTTCCACTTCCTGACTATTGTGAATATAACAGCAATGAGTGTGGATTAGTATCTCTATAGTAGAATACAGAGTTCTTTAGTTATATACACAAATGGAATAACTGGGTCATGTGGTAGATATATTTCTAGTTTTTTGAGGGACATCCATACTAATTTCTATAATGGCTACACCAGTTTGAACTCCTACCAGAGATGAGTAAGTATTCCCCATTCTCTACACCTATACCAACATCTGTTGCTTTCTTTTCTTTTCTCCCTTCCTTCCTTCCTTCCTTCCTTCCTTCCTTCCTTCCTTCCTTCCTTCCTTCCTTCCTTTCTTGCTTTCTTTCTTTCAATCTTAGCCAATTCTGACTAGAGTTAGATGAAATCTCAACGTTGGTTGATTTGCATTTTCCTTGTGGCTAACAATGCTGACCATTAAAAATAAATTCTCAGCAATTTGTATTTCCTCTCTTGAGAACTCTGTTTAGTTCTAGGTATCATTTTGTTGTTGTTTGTTTTGTGTTTTTGTTGTTTCTATCAGGTAGCTTTTCTGTTCTTTGGATAGTATGGGAACTGACTTCCATCGGATAAATAGCTGGTAAAGATTTTTACCACCGTTCTATAGGCTGCCTCTTTATTCAAACAATAGTGCCCTTTTCTGTACAGAAACTTTTCAGTTCCACGAGATCTCACTTTCAACTGTTGGCTTGTTGTGTTTGTTTTGTTTTTGTTTTTGTTTTTGTTTTTATTTATTTATTTGTTTGTTTTTATTCATTTTACACACCAACCACAGTTCCCTCTCCCTCCCCTCCTGCTCTCCCCCCCCATCCCCATTCATTCCTCAGAAAGGTTGACTCCATGGGGAGTCAACAAGGCTTATGCACCTGGTCTTACTGTGGGGGGAGGGGGGAGGGGGACGGGGAGGGGGACACGGGATGGGAACGGGGGACGGGGACACAATGACTAGGCTACAAATTGTCACTCATATGCAGAATATGCAGAGGTCCTAGTTCAGTCCCATGCAGGCTTCCCAGCTATGGTCTAGTGTCTGTGTGCTTCCACAAGTTCAGGTCTCTGTGTGTTTCCCAATCACGATCTTGACCTGCTCCCCTTGCTCCTACAATCCCTCTTCCCTCTCTTTGACTGGACTCCCCTTGCTCAGCCTGTTGCTTGGATGTGGATCTCTGCATCTGCTTCTATCAGTTACTAGATAAAAGTTCTATGATGATAGTTAAGATATTCATCAATCTGGTTACAGAGGAAGGCCAGTTCAGGTACCCTCTCCACTATTGCTAGGTAACAAGGAGGACCCTAAGAGGGATGCATGGATCACCCTGGGAAGGGGAAAGAGATGAGATCTTCTGGGTAAAAAGGGGGGGGCAGTAGGGGGAGGGAGTAGGGGATGAGAACGTGAGGGAATGGGATGGTTGAATTGGGGGAGGGGTGGAGTGGGAGAACAATGAAAGAGATATCTCCATAGAGGGAGCTATTATGGGGCTAGGGGCAAACCTGATGCTAGGGAAATTCCCAGGAATCCACAAGGATGACCCCAGCTAAGATCAACTGTTGGTTTTAATGCCTACCCTACTAAGGCTCTGTTCTGTTCAGAAAGTCTTTTACTGTGTTAGTGAGTTCAAACATATTCTCTGCTTTCTCCTGTCAGATGCAGGAATCAAGTCTTATGTTGAGGTCCTTGATCTATTTGGAATTGAGTTGTATACAGGGTGAGGGATGAGGATCAGTTTCATTTTCTTCATGTAGTTAACCAGCTTGACTGGCACTATTGTTTTTAAGATGCTGTCATTTCTCCAGTGTGTATTGTTGGGCCCTTTGTCTAATCAGGTGGATGTATGAGTATGGGCTTATATGTGGGTCCATAGCTCTGTAGTATAACTCGAAATCTGAGATGGTAATATCTCTAGCAGTTTTTTGTTGTTGTTCAGGACCATTTTTGCTGTCCTGTGTTTTTTGTTTTTATATGAAATTTAATTAATTTCTGTAAAGAATGGAATTTTGATGGGGATTGGATTGAATCTTCAGATGGATTTTGGAATGTTAACTTTTAACTATCCACAAAATTAATTACCTTTAGCATGTTTGTATGGAATTTTCTTGTCAGATCTTTGTATGGTCCAGTTAACAAAGCTGAATTGATGCAAGCTAGGAGGAAGTAGGGAACAAAATCAAGGGACCAGGCTTAGGTTTTAAATGCCCAAGACATGCCCAGTCAGGAGAAGAAGCTTGGTAGCAGTGTCCAGTAAGACTGTGCCATGGCGATCAGTATTTGCAAGAGTGAATCTGAAGTTAAAAATAAAAATATAGTTTAAATGAAGTTATATCATGTGGAGTGATTATGCTCTCCCTAAGAGCCATAGACCATCTAACAAAAACCCCAGTGTCAGACAAGAGAAAACTCCCCTCAAGTTGTATATATGTAAGACAATAATTATAGAAGAAAGGGTTATGAATCTGAGAGGGAGTAGGGGGCTATGGAAGGAGTTGGAGTGGGGAGAGGGAGGAAATAACATAAATATTATGTTCATGTATGAAATTCTCAAAAACAAATAAAACAAGAAGGCAAAACACAGGCTGAGGCAGAGGGCAGGCCTGATAGCAGTCACTTTCCTGGATGGCACTGTTTGCCTTGGCACACCTTCTGAGGTCTTTCTAAAATGTCATTCTCAAGGGCATGCCTTTGTCTGACTTCAAGTTGGCACTTCCTCAAGGCTTTGGCTGACACTGCTTAGAGACTAATGAGGCAAGGAGACACTGTCTAACAGGACTCGGATAGAACTGTTTTTAATTCCTGTGTGATGAATTAAGAATACCAGAAACAGAGAGGATTGCATTTCCCTGCTTGCCACTCCAACAAGCACAGTTAGTTACACTGGATCTCAGTCTGCTTCTATAATTAATATTCTAGGAATCAGGATGTGTGCCAAACAGTAGTGGTGGATGACTTCATTCTTCTATTATGAAAATGTTCAAGAATAAAAAAGAGAAATGAGACAATGGATACCAATAGGTAACTACCAATTACTTTCATTAGTCATTAACATATTACCATTTTATTTTGCTGAAGCATCTGGAAGTAAAGGAAAGATGTTATGGACACTGGGACACATCATCCCCCTAGAGCTTCAGGACAAATCCATTCAAAATTAAGAATTGTCCCCATGTAAACACACTGCCATTACCATAACACACAAAGCTGGCATTGATCACCTGGGAGTCTATGTGCCCTCAATTTGATAGGTCATTTTAGTTCAGGTCTCTGAACCTCAGCTTTTCTTATTCTTATGTTCTGCTTGTTAAGTGGTGATAAGAGCAGTGCTTTCTTCCTCACGGGGCTTTTGTGAAACTATGAAAAGTAGAACCTGATCCCTTTGAAAGACTCAAAGCACTCTACTTCCTTGATGGAATATCTATGTGTGGAAGTGAGAGTTCTCAGAGATAGAGAAGATTGAACCCCTCTCACACCATTGTTCTGTGAAGGATGATATGTATACTAAGAGATACCACCCATGAGTAACTCTCAACATAGGCAGCCCATGTCACTTCACAGAAGATGATTCCCATGCTGGGTAGCCATAAAAATAGAAGCCAAAAAGTAAACTCACAGTTTCCTGGATAATCATCATGGCCTGGTCTATGGATGACAACCTAAATAGAATCCTTGGTTATGATGACAAAGTAGTATCTCATCATAATCAACTCTGTCAATCCTTCAAGGATTTACTTCCTCAGATTTGATTCCTGCAAGAGAAAGGCTCCACACAAGGCCTCCCAGCATAAACACAGCTATTTCTTAACTCAGAGGTGATTAACTAAAACCAAAGTCACTAGGGTGGGTTTTAATCTAATTTGGCTGGTGTCTTTATAAGAAAAAGGTATTGTGACACAGATACACACAGAAGCAAGACCACACGAGAGAACACAGTGAGATGACAGGATTTGAGATGTGCCAGGATTTGTTGGACTGGCTTACACAGTAGGGAGTGGTAGTCTAACAATTGCTGTCTGTACTCTGGAAAGGCAAAGAACCCAATGGTGCATAGTCCATGAAGCTGGGTCCTCAAAAGGCTTGATACCATGCTGAAAGGCTGGAAACTTCCAGGAGAGGTGTTGGGAATAAGCTTGTATGGAAAGGCTGAAGAAGTTGGAGTCTGACATCAGCAGACAATGGCAGCAGGAATAGATACACTTGATCAGGAAACAAAGGAACTTGTGTAGTGCTCTGGATTTTACCTTCCCAGCCCATTGGCTTGTGCTGCTCACATTCAGGGTATGCCTTTCTTCTTCAGTCATTGTCTCATGTGACTCAGTAGACGTGCATCTCACCATTCTATTCATCTCTTCCAGTCAACATCAGCCATCACACCAGCTAAGGAGAGAGAAGCCTGAGGAGAAATCTACTGCATCTTAATCTTGACCTTCAGAAACCAGGATATGATGAATAAGTTTCTGTTATTCAATCCATCCGGCCTGTGGTACCGCATTCTGCCACGCTCAGCAGAGGAACATACTAACCTTCAGGGCATACCTGATAGGAGGATGAGAAGCCAACTGGATCCTGGAAGCTCATCACACTTGGGGGAACCAAAGCTTGCTGGTTTAATCATCATTCACTGAGTATCCATGGTCTATCAGCACTGGATACATGAAGCAGGCACCAAGGGACATAAATGTTCATGTATTTGGATGAGGGAAACACAACTTTAAACTTTGTATTCTGAGGGTCCAAGTCATCTCATATAGGATGAAACATTGACTTGTAATTAACCACAAATTTTATATTAGGGTCTGACATACTTCAAATTCTATCCTTTAAAAATGTTCTTGGTGTCATCTTTGCAATAAATACTTTGCAAAGGCAGGGTCCAGCACCACATACACCTTCTATGTCATGAAAGTTGCCTTAATGACACACCAGTTAGATCTCAGCAGTTTTTCTTAGTAGTTCAAAAAACTCTACCCCTCATTTCTGACTAGAGAGAAAAAAAGGAGAAGGAATACCAATTTAGTAATCTTGATTAATTTTGCTCTAAAATAAAACATTAGCCTTTTTATGATAAAAATTTATGGTAAGAGGCACTTGGTGTCTCTTGTTCTGGGAAATATTTTGCTACCTCAACTTTCTTGAATTTGACTTTGTTTAAAAGGGGAACTAGAAGTCTTGAAGGGACCCCTGGCATAGTATAAGAAGAGGAGCCTGGCCATGGAGCAACACCAGACCCAGAAGAGGCAAGGTGTCACATCATAAATTCTAGGAGCTCAGCCACACCTGTGCAACACTCTGCCATGTTTCTGATGCTTCTCCCTAAAGTTCAAATCTCATGTCACTCATCATTTGCTCTCTAATCTTTACTGAGTCCTGAGCATGAGGGTCAACTCTGTATTTGTGGTGCTTTTATGCTCCATAGAATTTAAATTGCTCATGCCACTTTCTTGCCTATTTCCTTGCTGACCTTGGGCAGTCCTTTATTATTATTATTATTATTATTATTATTATTATTAATTTTGTTTTTCAAGACAGGGTTTCTCTGTGTAATAGCTTTGGCTATCCTGGAACTCACATTGTAGATCCACCTGCCTCTGCCTCCTGAATGCTGGGATTAAAGGTGTGCGCCACCACTGCCCAGCGACCTTGGGCTATCTTAAGGCTTCTAATTTTCTCCACATAGATAGCTGATGTGATTAAATGGGAAGCCAAAGCCCAAGTGCTCACCCTAGTACCTGGCAGAGTGTGGCACCTACACAGTAGGTGGCCATTTTGCCACCAATATGTGAGTGATTCTCATAGGCTTTCCAGCCCTTTCACCAATGCTCAGACCTTTGCACATATTTTGACAAGGCTCATGTTGGCCTAACACAATGTACCTTGTCACTTATGAATTGAAGGAGTTACACAGACATGGCAAGGAGGATGCTCAAGGAAACAGGTATGGAAAGACAGACCTGAGTCCCTGGTCTTAAACTGTCAATAACGTCTGGATCCTATTACCTCCATGACAATGAAAGGGGAGTGATCTGATGAGTGATTCCAAAGTTGGGTTTATTAGGCCTGATTCTGGTTTATAATTTTTTATCTTTGTGACAAAGTTTTATATAGCCCAGGCTGATTTCAAACTTGCCATGTTTGACATGAGTCATATGTGTACATGAACGTAGGACCTAGGACCATCTTGAACTTGTGACCTTCATGCCTGTACCTCCTAAATGCTGGAATTACGTAGATAGATGTTCATGATCACCCCCAGTTTCTATGGTGCAAAGCCTTGAGCCGAGGGCTTCATTCATGCTAAGACAGACAGACCTCTTCCAACTGAGCCGCATCCCAAGGCATAGGAAGCTATATTCTTTTAAGCTTGTAGATGCTCTGTGGAAAAGTCCATGGTCAGTACCTTTGGAAAACATTGAATATTTTTCTTTCTGTCCTGGAGAATCAGTGTCTTTAAAAACCTTGGATTACAAACAAAACCAACCAACCAACCAACAAACCCATGGTCCTGTGATCAGAATGAAAATTTTCAAAGTTGTTTGGGTATTGGGACATTTTCTTCCTCGTGTGCAGCACCCTTTCACATCCTGTGACTCATGATTTGCAAACATTCTCCAGGAAATGTTGGACCAGAAGGCCCTTCAAGGCCTTTGAAAGGTTTATTTTTAGGTATCACAGTTCCCCTTATCTGTCTAATAATTCCTTTTCTGATTTTTTTCCTACATCAACATCCTTCTCAGTCTTTGCTTTTTTTCATGGCCTTGGGCTTAGCTGTGTCTGGAGAGGTGAGCTGTTCTGCCCACCCTCCAGGCTTTTTGTTCAGACTGCAAATGTGTGAATCAGACAAATCAGGTGTTCTGAATCTCACTTCATATAAAATAGAATTATAACAATAGTCCAATAATTGATGAAATTATTAATTTTCCATGAAGGAGATGAAACTGGGGCCACAGAATTAGCATCAGTCATTTAGCTCTTGAAAAATCTACTTGTAATGCCTGAAGTATGGTGGTTTGGAGTGACAATGTGTGATAATTACAGTAACACTTACTTTGTTCTTAGGGGTCAGAACGTCAAGAGGGGAAAGCAGTAAAGCTAGTGTTTGATAACTTCACTTAGGCAGAGCCATGACTATTTCTTTCCCCCCTCGCATCTCTTTCCCTCCACTCCCTTTCCTCTCTCCCTTGTTCTCTCTCTCTTTCTTTCTTCCTTTCTTCATTTATTGTTTATTTACTTACTTTTTGGTCACAAAAGATGTTCTTTTATGTCCTTTTATCAGAGACAATACTTCAACACAGCTATGGTTAAAATACTAATAAGCATTGTTTCCATTACTAAGATTTTTTTTATTCTTCTCTCCAGAGGTATCACCATCTCTGATTTCAAGCCATATTACAGAGCTGTAGTTATAAAAACCACATGGTATTGGCATAAAAATAGACATGTTAATCAATGGAATCGAATTGAAGACCTAAATGTAAATTCACACACTTATGGACAGGATTTTTGATAAGAAAGCCAGAAAAAAAGATTTTTGACAAAAAAAGCCATGAAAAAAAGAAAGCATCTTCGCCGGGCGTTGGTGGCGCACGCCTTTAATCCCAGCACTCGGGAGGCAGAGCCAGGCGGATCTCTGTGAGTTCGTGGCCAGCCTGGTCTCCAAAGCGAGTTCCAGGAAAGGCGCAAAGCTACACAGAGAAACCCTGTCCCGAAAAACAAAAAAAAAAAAAAGAAAAAAAAGAAAGCCTCTTCAACAAATGGTGCTGGTCTAACTGGATGTTGGCATGTAGAAGAATGCATACAGACCCATATCTGTTACCCTGCACAAGACTCAAGTCCAAGTGGATCAAAGACCTCAGCATAAAACCAGATACACTGAACCTGATAGAAGAGAAAGTAGGGAACAGCCTCGAACACAGTGGCGCAGGAGACAACTTCCTGAACAGAACACCAATCTTGCAGGCACTAAGATCAATAATTAATAAACGGGACCTCATGAAATTGAAAAACTTCTTTAACGCAAAGGACATGTTAATAGGACAAAATAGCAGCCTACAGAATGGGAAAAGATTTTCACCAACTCTGCATCTGACAGAAGGCTAATATCCAAAATATAAAAAGAACTCTTTCTTTCTTTTGTTTTCTTTTTATTTGAGACAGGAGCTTATTTACCCCAGGCTGGTCTTCAACTTTCCGTATAATCAAAAATGACTTTGTATTTTCTGTTTCCTCTTCCTCTACCTCTGGAGTACTGAGATGATAGGCATGCATTATCATGCTGCTTTGGAGGTATATCTTTTTAAAATGTATTTCATATTACATATACAATGTATTTTGATCTTATCCATCTCCTTCCCCCTCCAACTCCTACCAGATCCCTTCCCTCACACACCCTGTAAACTTTATGTCTTCTTCCTCCACCTCCTAACATCCTTGAGTCCAATTAGTGATGCCTATATGTACATGAGTGTAGGACCATATACTAGAGCATGGGGAGACACAACTTTAATGCAGAGATTTTACTAGTAAATGTAACAACCTTTAAAAATTCATGAACTACCAGAACTTGTTAGAGAGTAAAGCAGTTCTAATTTTTATAAAATGCAAATAGTGAAGCTGGATATTATAAGAAAGCGCCACCTTGAACTTCAGTAAACAGGTCATGTGTCATGAGGAGTATCCCAGTTGACTCCTTCTGCAGGGAACTTGATGTTCACAGGGTCCTGGTATTCCTCTTCCTTGGTTGTAAAACTGTGATTATAGACTCTTCTGTTACTTTTTCCCAAAAGACAAATGCCAGTGGAAAAAAAAAGCCCTCATCTTTCTTGTGCTGAGAAATTTGCAGTTTGCCTGGGCCAGGATTCTTAAAGCATATTTCATTTTGTCTGTACAGTTGCCATGGAGGCTGACCTGAGGACATTGGGCACAGTCTGGCACTGTGTTGCCCTCAGCACTGTGGGAGTAAACTCAGCCTCAGAGTATCATTGGCTTGAAGAGAGATGTAGAGAACAAATGTTCCTCAGTGGTGCTGTTGGGCTTTAGACAAGATGGAATGTAGAGCTCCCACCTCAGGGTTTGACTCATGGACTCAGTGAGTAGTGTGATGAATTCATACATTTAAAGCATTAAGAATGCAACTGAGTGACTGTGGAGTATTCAGTCCTAAATGGGACACCTGTATCACACCCCTCCCCCACTCCCACCAAGGCTCAGGGATCACCCAGGAAGAGGGTAGAAAGAGCCAGGGTTTGGGGAGGACCTGAGCAAAACAGTGTCTTTTGGACATGACAGGACCTCTGTACAAGCAGTGGCAACCTGCACAAGAGCAAGCCAGTTAACATTCCAGCATGGAGCAGAGAGGGGCTCATAAGCCGCCACCCTTAGCTGAGGAGCCATGGATGGTTGTGACTTCTGGGGGAGGGAGAGTCAGTTTTCTTTAAGGGTGTGGACTCTGGTAGGTCTATCATGTTCCAGCCAATGTGGTGGATGGCTCCTTACCCCTGAGTATATCAGCAGTACAAATTATTTTATGATAAAAAAAAAAAAAACTGGGGACACAAGTTGAGAGAGGATAGGGAGATGGTAAGGTAGATCTGGGAGGAGTTATTGGGAGGAGTAGTAAGCATGGTTAAAATACATTGTATGAAATATTCAAAGAATTAATAAAAGTATATTAAAATCCTGACCCTGACATGTCCTCCTGATCCAATATAAGAAACTCAGTACCTGAATCCTGTGCCCTCAAAAGACACCATTTTTACATGAACCTTTAAGAGTTGAACTTTTTTTAAATTAAATTTGTTCTTTGACAATTTTATACATGTATATACAATGCATTCTAATTATTCTCACCCTCTACCCTCTATTATCTCCCCTCTACCCCCATTAACCTCCTTGTCTTTCCTACAAATCTCTTTCTCACATTAATGCATTTTTGTTTTGTCTTGTAACTCACTTGCCCTTAACCAGAGTCATCTAAGTGATTGCAGGTTTGGAACTATCTTAGTGGGCACAGCAGTGAGTATGCAACTAAAGACAGTGACCGCCCCTCCGTTTTTTCCTAAGCTTTTTGTTTTCATCAATCCAAATTCTACTTACTCATTAAGTCTGAGTTTAAAAGCCATACACTTTGTGAATATTTTTTCTTTACAGTATCCATACATCTGTCCATCCACTCACCCATCCATTTGTCCATCCATTCACCCACCCACCAATTCAACCACCCAATCCACCCACTTATGCATCCATCTCTCTATCTACCCACATGTTTGCTTACCCGTTTTGCAGACTATATCAATTCTGTGCCTATCAGGTTTTTGTCCTTTGTCCTTTGAATTAGTTGCTGGTCTCTTGTGATGTGCATTATAGAGATCTTACTGGGTTGTTCATGGTTTGTTCCCCACCTTTGTCAAACAGTTACTGGAATGTAGAACAAAGGCTTAAATGTAGTAGAAAAGCACATTGATGATTAGCTGTGAAGGGCATTGTTTTTTATTCTTGTTGAACTATTATAAATTTTTAAATTTTTATTAGTTCTTTGAGAACTTAATACAATGTATTTTGACTATATTCATCTCCTCCCTCAGTTCTTCCCAGATCCATTTCCCTTTCTATCTACCCAACTTTGTTTCCTTTAAAATTAAAAAAATTAAATCCATCAACTTCAATTCTCCATATTCTTGGATGTGTGGCCTTCCACCAAGCATGATTGATTGCAACAACCACCAGAGTCCATATGTGCAACCTACCTGCTGTGTCAGAAGAACAGTCTCCTTGCACTCCACCACTACCTCTGTCTCTTACAGCCTTCCTGTGGCCTCTCCCTCAGTGGTCCCTGAGCCTTGGGAGAAGGGGTATGATATTGATGTCCCATCCATGTCTGAGAATTCTGCAGTTTCTTGCTCTCTGCTTCTGGGCAGTTGTGGTTTTCTGTGTTAATTTCCATATACTGAAAAAAAAGAAGCTTCTCTGATGAAAATTAAGAAATGAACTAATCTATGGGTATAATAACAAGTCATTAGGAGTCAGTTTAACACTATGACCATTCAGCAGAATAATAATAGGTTCTTTCATAGGGTCTTTGACCTGTCTACCCACAGGTTTTTAGCTCTGTTAATGGTGCCATGTATGGGTTTCATCTTATAGAGTGGGTCTTAACCAGAAAGTAGATTACTCCCACATCATTCACGTTATTATTGCACCAGTGGAGATGTCTTCCCAGGATAGTCGTTACAGCTTTCAGAGTTCACTACTGGGTAAGATTGAAGGTTACTTTTCTCCTCCTCTCCAGCACTATGAAAGCTAGCCAGTAGGGATAAAGCTTTTAGGCCAGGACTAGCATGATTTCTCCTTCTTCTGTGACTCAAGACTGTAGTGTCTTCTTCAGCAATAGGATCTTACTCTGTCAAGTTCTAAAAGCAGATATTTCTTAATGTATCTCTTGTATCTAGTTTGTGTGCTACCCAGTGGCAAGTAAGCAACCTCTTTAGGAACTTCAGTCCCTCAAAGACATTGAATATTTCTAATAGCCCACTGTGGTAGTTCGTCAATTTGATACAAGCTGAAGTTATTTGGGAAGAAGGAACCTCCGTTGAGGAATTGCTTCCATTCAGTTGACCTGTCGGCAAATCTGTGGGGCATTTTCTTGGTTGATGATTGATAAAGGTCCAGTCCACTGTGGATTATGCCATCTCTGGGCACATGTGCCTGGACTGCATAAGAAAGCAGGTTCAGCAAGCTATGAGGAGCAAGCCAGTAAGCAGCCTTCTTCCATGGCCTCTGCTTCAGTTCCTGCCTTTGGGTTCCTGCTCTGACTTCCCTTCATGATGGACTGTAAACTGTAAGATGAAATAAATCTTTTCCTCCCCAAGTTGCTTTGGTCAGGTTTTTGTTACAGCAAAAGAGAGCAAATTAAGACACCAACATTGCTAACTCTTCTGATTTTGCATGCATGGCAACTCCTAACATTGATAACTCTGAGGGCTGGTGCTTTTTTTACATTTTCCCTGCAAGATTTGCCTATAGAAGTGAGTTGTGATGGTACAGGTAGATGTAGCCAGATAAATCTTTCCCATTTGCTGGTACCCAAATAACCAGTCTGAGGCTTAATATTAATTATAAACTGTTTGGTCTATGGCTCAGGCTTCTTGCTAGCTAACTCTTTCATCTTAATTAACCCATTTCTGTTAATCTATATTTTGCCACTTGGCCATGGCATTACTGGCCTGCTAGCATCTTGATCCTTGGGTGGTGGGCTAGCATCTCCCCTGACTCCACTTTTCTTCTCCTTGTATCTTTGTTTGGATTTCCCGCCTGGCTATAACCTGTCTTGCCGTAGGCCAAAGTGTGTTCTTTATTAACCAATGGTAGCAACACATATTCACAGCATACAGAAAGACCATCCCATAGCAGGCAGAGGAATCTGAGTCATGTCTGACTGGATCAGGAAGGAGCCGAAGGGAGGCTGCCTTGTGCTCCAAGTGAAGGGACTTACCAGTGCAGTGTTGATTATGGGGATGTTTGCTGCGTCGCTCATGTGACGAAGGTGTCTACTGCTTTTTTTTTTCTTAGCATTGCTGTAATGCCCCCCCCCCCAGTTTTTCCTTGTTTAGATCACAGACTGTGTAGGCTACCATCTCCTTCACTTGCTACTTCCTTTTTCTGCAAGGAAACTGGAGGATCTCATACTTAGGCTTGCAAAATCTCAGTAATTAAAAGAATCTCACAGCTTCTGACCTTTTATGATGGCTGGAGGGCGTCTTCTGGCTCCTGCTTTCTCTGTGGGTGACCTTTCCTTGTCTCTCCATTTTCCAGGAGAAATCTTAGGCTTCCTATCTTCTCCCATCATATTTGCATCCTTCTTTCTCTCTGTTCTTCCTTCTAATTTGCTCAAATTAATTAAGCCCTGAGTATATGCTGATCATGGTGTCAGGTGCTAGCCAAGGATCTCATAAGACTCATGACTATTGATGATTAATCCTGAACAGGACAAATAAATGAACTCATTAATGAAAAGTGCTTGGCACCATGTAATCAAGTCTGCAGAGCGTTAGCTCCACTAAAACTTGGCAGGGAAAAGGATGTCAGGACACACAGTACAGAAATCCAGCTCTACTCATTTTGGAACTAGAACTTGAATTCAGGGAGAAGGTTATAGTTATAATTTGGTATTTAACAGTCTGGGGGGAGGAAAAACTCAGAAGATCTCTGTCTAGATTTTGCTGAGGCTGTACTGTGGGATTTTTGCACTCACACAGTTCAGCATCTGCCCGCAAATGCAGGTCAGGTCAGGAAGTCCCAACAGGAGGGAAGGTGGCTGCCTGCTCATGTACTTGGCCAATAAGCAACCATTTCTGTTCTTCTCCGGCACCTCAGATTCCCTCTCCCAAGGAGGCCTAAGCATGTACTCATGGTGGCTATTGTGCAGTGTGCTGAGGTGTGTTGTTTGAAAACTGTTGGTACTCTGCTACTTGACAAATTTCCTCTGGTCTCCTTAGAGGCAGCCTTGTCACTGAAGGAACCCTCATAAGTCAATTGTCTCAGGGAGCTACTTTTCCAACCTGGGAAAAACTTTCTTTGCGTTTACTGCATTACTTCATGATTATCAGCACTTATTGCTTAGGAAACAGCTTTCACAGCACACCACAGCCCTCAGTGCAAAAGGGACATCGAGAGATATTGGCCAAAATGTATATCAGGGTACTTTACCAAGGCCAAAAGGATCATGTAGGGATTAGATGAGATAATACATTTTAAAGCATTTGACATTTCAAAGAAATATGCAAATAGTTAATATTTATTGAACACTTTTTAAGTGCTGCACAGTGTTCCCAAATCTCTATAGTATCTAGTTATTTAATGCTCACTAAACACATATCAACAGCACACAAAAGACGCACACTGAAAATGAAAAGCAGAGTAGGAGATAGGTGTGGCTCAGTGGCAGAGCACTTTCCTAGCAGATGCAAGGCTCTAAGTGTCAACCCTCTAGTGAGAGAGGGGAAGGAGGGGAGAGAGGGAGAAGGGATGGGAGAAGGGAGGGGTGGAGGGAGGGAAGGAGAGAGACAGAGACAGACAGAGACAGAGGGACAGAGACAGACAGACAGACAGACAGACAGACACACACACACACACACACACACACAGAGAGAGAGAGAGAGAGAGAGAGAGAGAGAGAGAGAGAGAGAGAGAGAGAGCACTTGAGAGCATGAGCCTCTCAAGGAAGAGCCTTTATTAGAAACCCTAATTGGGGGGCTGGCAAGATGATTCAGTGGATAAAGGTGTTTGTTGCCAAGTCTGATGACCTGAATATAAGCCCTAGATCCACATGGTAAAAGGAAAGACCAAGTCCTGCAAGGTGTCCCCTGGCCTCCACATGTGTGCTTTGCCACATACGTGCCCCACCCCACAGAATGAATAAATGTAACAAAAATTAAGTTAAAAAGGAAGCCTTAATGTTCTTAAATACAATTGTGAGAAGTAGGGGCTCATCCTTGGCCTTTATTGAGGTGTAATAAAGTTGTGGGAGATTTGATGCAGTTTTCCTTATTATAATCAATATTTCAGATACTTATTAATGTCACATTTATAACCACCTTCATAGCATTTATTCCTCTTGAAAGAGATCTTTATTTGAGAATCTTTCCTAAGGGAGTGAATTTGTTCATAGACTTCATCCCATTTTTATTTCTACAGATGGACAACAAAACACCTGAAAAAGTCTTGATGTCTATTGTTCCCTTTCAAAGCTAGTGCTGTCAAATGCAGGGTGAGGTCCTGGGTATTACATTGGGGAGAGGCAGTTTAACAGCTGCAGGCATGTGGCCCGCAGGTAGTCATGACACATACAGCAGGCTGCCTTTCAACTCTATTTGACCTGTCCCTCCATGTACCTTCCCTGTGGATAGGTGAGGATCACATAGAGAATGCAGTTCAGCTGTGGCCACCGTGATTCACCAGCTCACAGATTCACTGTTTATAACACAATCACCAGCTGCATAGTAAGCACCAATGATGTGTTAGATTGTGACATGTTTTTGTTTAGGAAAAAATCAGTGCGCCTTGAGAGAAGATGGTTTTAGCCTTTGCATTTTCACTCCTGTGTAGTCTCCTTGACAGTAAGTTACTTCTTGTCTGACATTTGGTGTTTGGTTGATGACACTTCTTAGCCAGTAATCACAGCGTACACTACTGTGTTGTTGATTTTTTAAAAAAGGTGAACGTAATGAGGACTTTGATTCTGAGCCTAAAATCAAGAAGGGTCGAGTACAGACCATAAGCTAAACATAACCAACCAACTCAGTAGCATACCCCAATCCTACACTGGAAATCTAATAGATCTGTGAATACATAAGGTCGGAAAAAGGTGCTGATGTATCAGAGCAAATGTAGACAATTCAAAACACAAGTGAGAAGGGAGAGGAGACAAAGAGGAGACAGGTGGGTATTAGTAAGAGAAATTAGTAGAAATACTCTTTTTGGTGATAGTGCTAGGCAATCTGTCAGTGGAAGTTACTCTTGGTTCTACCATACAGGATACCAAGATCTCTCTTCTCCCAAACTATATGTGACTGTTAGAGTTTCTTTCTATAGGCTGACATCCCCAGGCATCTACCTCCTACTGGCTGATCCAAGATATCTTCTAGAGACCAGATGCAACTGTCCCCAAAATAGGTTTAGCTTTCGCACCCACCATCACCACCCTGAGGAGCAGAGCTTGCAGGTCAGGCATCCAGTATGCACCTTGACTGCTTTTGTCTGCCTTTAGTCTTTCTGGCTTCATCTGTAGTGGGAAGGCTCTTCTTTTGATTGATCTGCAGAGACAAACTGATATGAAGAAGGCTTCCATAGTTGGCTGCAATCTGTTAATGCTCAACAGCTGTTTATTCTGAGGTGACTGTTTTTCTTTATATTTTTTCTGCATACAGGTACTTCCAGTAATGTCTTCCCAGGTCCTTACTATGATGTCCTTGTAGGTCCTCACAGTGATGGCTTCCCAGGTCCTCACAGTGCTGTCTTCCCAGGACCTTACTATGATGTCCTCCTAGGTCCTCACAATGATGTCTTCCAAGGTCCTCACAGTGCTGTCTTCCCAGGACCTTACTATGATGTTCTCGTAGGTCCTCACAGTGATGTCTTCCAGGTACTATGAAAAAGTCCTTGCTGAAACTCACTTCTTGATGAGGCTCTGCATAGCTCATTTCTACTGGTCTGGGCACCAGAATCTCAAGAAAGCCATGTAAATGGAGCATGTATAGTATAGCCAACCCAGGGGTATTGATGTGATACTCCATCCAGAGAGCAAGCTTTCTAGTGAGTGAACTTTCACTAGGGAATGAGAATGATCTATGTCACTATAGGCCTAAGTGATGATCATTGTGGTGTTACTAAGCACAGTTAGTAGTTAAGCACTTCCGTACACTTTGGCATCACTCATATTTTTTCCATTGCTTAGAGGAGAGTTAAATCCAGACAGACTGACTTCCTGAAGGAACATGAGTAAAGAGGCCAAGGGTTGACTGTATAGAACAGTGGTTCTCAATCTTTCCAATGCTGTGACTCTTTAATACAGTTCCTCATGTTGTGGTGACCCTCAACCGTAAAATTATTTTCATTGCTACTTTAAAACTGTAATTTTGATACTGTTATGAATCATAATGTAAATATCTGTGTTTTCTGATGGTCTTGGGTGATCCCTGTAAAAGTGTTGTTTGACCCCCCAAGGGGTCCTGACCCACAGGTTGAGAACTGCTGGTATAGAGGCTTCCAGAGTTTGTGTTTAAAGCAGCTGGACTGCACACATGACAGTGTATGGCAAGAGGACTGTTGAATTAATGTAAAGGTTTAGTTTCTCCCCCTGGTATTCTGGCAACAGTGTCCATGATGAGAAAATGTGTGCTTCATTGAATTTCCCATTGGCCTTGTTGGACACAGTGTTGACCCTACTGGTGTGTTCTAGAAAGGGCTTCTTTTTCATGGAGACTCATAGGATTCCAAACAGATGCTAACTCCCACGTCCATCCTTCCCCTTATTCTTGGTGTCTTTTGTGGGGGAGAACAACTTTCCTAGTGTAAGGCTCTGTGTAGTTCAGAGGTCGCTTGAAGAAATTGAATGCAGTTCTCTATTTTCAAAACTTTCCTGTCTCAAACATAGGCAAGTTGCTTTTCTCCTCTAAAGTGTGTCATAAATAACAACAATAAAAAGGTTCAGGAACTATTTTTTGAGAAAATAATCATAATGGAAATGAAAGTGTGGTAATTTTGGAAGACATCTAGAGCTCGATTTTAGATAGAGCTGACACAGTGGAAGTAAAGAGAGTAGATTGGGATGGCTGGGGAAAGATACCTCTGTGTTCTCACATTTCTTTGTCTGGGCTCCACCACAGTGGTCTTTTAACAGCATACAGAATTCTTCTTGGAGATTGTACTGGGTTTTGTGAGGGCTACAAATTAAAGCACTGCTCTCTGTGGTAAGGAGTTTAGAATCTTGTTAGAAGCAGAAGAGTGTCACATTTAAAACACTAAAATGTGCTTTATGGGAGAGACAATAAACCCTATAGGCTTTAAGGGGACAGAGCACTCTATAATGGAGAGAGATATTGATTGGAATTTGGGGGATGGAATGGCTAGGTTAATGAGCTAGGAGGCAGATAAGTCTTACAGGAACAGCAAGAATCAAGGAGTGGGCCCTGAGGACAACTAGAAACCTCCGTCCAGCTGAGCAACAGGCCGTATCCTCCAGGACAAGCAGAGCCTTTTCCAAAATGAAATTCCCAGTGACATGATTTTTGGGATGAAATGTAGCCTTCAGAACAGGGCACCCAGTGAGTTTACAGTGATCATGCACGGACATGTCAGGGCCAGGCATGTAAATGACAGCAGTGTTTGTGGGGGCATACCACTGTGAAAAGTGGGAGGCTTTTCAAGTAAAAGCCATGTTGATTGCTTATGGAATGGTAGGCAACTGTGTTTTTTAAATCCAGATAAGTAAGATTTGGCTTGTGCCTTTAAGAAGTGGCTGTGACAGCACTGGGATAAAACACATACGCAGCAGGTAAGCGTCGGCCAAGTCAGCTTTGAACTGGCTGACCTGTGCCTGGACACCTTGTTAGCAGGAACAGAGAAGGTAGCTAAGGAGCCATTTGAGAGGAAGAGTCTCACAGTGGCTTGCAACATCCTGAGTGTGTCTTAACAGGGAGAGTTCAGGAAGAGGGCAGAGACAGGAAGTTGGATGAGATGACCTCTGGGGGCCAGCCTCTGGTTTGAAGACATCCTTAGGGAACAGTTGGGAAACTGACTTGAAGGCTGAGCCTAGATCACCTCCACAGCCCTGTTTTGTGGTAGGGAGGCAAAGGTCTGGGTACCTGGAGAGGGCTTTGTTCAGACCCGATAGCAGGGAAGTATCTTTGGGAACAAATCAGGGCTCATCAACCATTGGGGTTCATAACAGCTAAGAGGGGGATGCTGAGGAAAGATTGCAACTGTTGACACTAGGAAGCTGGAGTAGTCACAAGCAGGTGGGAAGGGATATGCATGACTATCATGAGCTCTGCTTTTCAAATATTCAGGAATCCTTTATGGTGTGTGCAAAGTGTGGATAATGAATCCAGCAACTCCTCCCAAGGGAAATAAGAGGGCAGTCACACCCTTGGCTTAGTGCACAGCATGCAAGGAGGAATGCCCTAGAAAGGACAGGCTCTTGAAGCACAAGCAGAGAACTTGCACTTTTAGTTTCAGAAAGACCAGGTGGGATGGGAAGGAGGGAGAAGAGGACTGGAGAGGGCAGCACAGGAACTAGAGTTGGTTCTGGTGGTTCCTGGGAATGGAGTATGGAGAGATGGCAGAATAAGTAGTGAGATCTGAAGCAGCAAGTGACTGGCAGTTAAGAAAACTAGATGCATATACTTGTCAAGTGAGTAGGAGAATGACAGCTAAAAATCATAAGCAGGCTGGATTGATGAATTCAATTAGCATGTTTGCCAGGTAGCAGTGTGGGGCTGCACACACATACACACATGTGCACACACAGGCTTTACTAGTGATAATTTACATGAAATACATCTCTGTTTACTAAGCTAGGATAAGTGTAAAGCTATACTACTGTCGCAATAAGGCCTAGAACCCTTCCATTGTCTCAAATCTCCCCATGTTCCTCTGTCGTCAGCTGTAGCAATAGTTCATTTGTCTTTATTGCTGAGTGATATTTCATTGCTTGGGTGGATGATATTTGTTTATTCATCAGTTGATAGACACTTGGGTTCTTTCCAGTTTGGGGCTATTATGAAAAATGCCATTATGAGCATTCACATAAAAGTTTTCATGTGGACATATTTCTTTATTTTTCTTGGGTAGATGCCTGGAAGTGGGATTGATGAGTCTGTTGGTAAGTGTGTGTTTAACTTAATAAGAAATGGCTTCCATTTCCTATACCCAACAGTAATGCATTCTTTCCTTGGGTGATCTTAAGGCCTGTAAATTTTATCAATATTTCAAAGAGCCATTTCTTGGCTTCATTTGCTTTTATCTATTGGTTGCCCATGGCCATTTCATTGACTTCTGTACTATCTTAATTATCTTTTTCTTTCTTATTCTGGGTTACATATTTTCTTTTCTTAGATACTTAGAGTGGAATTCTGTATTAACCACAAGCTTTCCTCTTTCTAATATAAGATTTTAGTGATGAATTTCCCTCCAAACATTCCCTTAGCTGCATCTTACAAATTTTTGTATGTTGTGTTTTCATTTTTCACTTTGTTCAAGGTATATTTTTCTTAAGACTCATCCTTTGGCCTGTTGGTCATTTATATTGCATAATATTTACATATTTTTTCTGTTTTTAATTTAAAAACTGATTCCACCATGGGTAGAGAATATACTTTTAATTATTTCAGTCTTCTAAATATAGTGAGCCTTGATTTATGGAGTGGCATGTGGCCTGTCCTAGCAAATGTTCCACATGTGTTTGAGAAGAATGTGGATTTTCTGTTATAGTCTGCAGAACTCAAGTTTTCTTTTCTTTTCTTTTTTTCTTTTCCTTTCTTTTCTCTGTTTGTCTGTCTGTCTGTCTTTCTGTCTATTTATTGTGCTTGGGATGGACCCTGAGCTTATCCCAGGCTAGGCAAGCCCTGACCAGAGCTCCCCTGACCCCAGCTCTGATAACTCTATTGAAGTCTTCTGTACCCTGACTAGTTTTCTGTTGACTCAGTCTGTGAATTATGGAGAAAACAACTATGAAGTATCTACCCATCACCTATAATTATTTGCCTATTTCTTTTTGTATTTGGATGTCTGAAGTTATATGCATGCATGCCTAATTTATTGTTTGTGCAAACAGTGCTATATCACTATATTTGTCTTAAGTGTTCGTGAACATTGTATCATTATGCAACACACTTCTTTCTCTTGAGTAACACTGTTTATCTCAACACTTTCTGCTTGATTTTAATATAGCCCTTCCAAGCCCTCTGTTGTACTTAGTGTGTATACCCTTTCACTGTGCTCTCTCTTTTTGTATGTTTGAATTTATGATGTACCTTATGAAGACAGCATGCAATGCATCTTTATTTTATGTCTAGTCTGGCAATCTTTGCTTTGTGACTGGAGTGGCTAGTAAAACTGTATTTCATCTATTTACTGATGTGGTTGAATTCAGGTCTGCCATTCTTCTCTGTGTTCTCCCTTTTGTGTGTTAAATATTTAGGTAAAACATTTTGTTTTGTTTTGAGACAGGGTCTCACTATGTAGCCCTGCTGTCCTGGAACTTGATCTGTAGCCCAGGCTGACCTTGAACTCACAGAGATCTGCCTGCCTCTGCCTCCTGAGTGCTGGGATTAAAGGCATCTGCCACCACCACCATCCTTTTCAAAAATTATTTATTTTTATTTTCTGTGTATGTGTGTTAGCCTGAATGTGCATATGTGCACCGTGTGAGGGCCTGGTGCCCAGGATGGCAGAAGACATTGTCAGATCCCCTGGAACTGGAGCTATAGACAGTTGTGAACCACATTGTAGATGCTGGGAACCAAACCTGCGTCCTCTAGCAAGAGCAGCCTGTGCTCTCAACTGCTGAACCATCTCTCCAGCACCTCATTGATTTCTTTATGATATTTATTTGTGTAATTTATTTGTCTGTTATTCTGTGGTTGCTATAGGGCCCAAATATTTAACTTACCACAATCCATTACAAATTAATATCAACATTCTTCTGATAATAAGCACTTTGTATGAGTATAGCTTCATTCCGTCTTCCTTCTACTATGTTAGTGTCCACACACCA
>CABHPQ010160013.1:0-33448 GCA_902168405.1 Peromyscus aztecus
CATGCTCCAGTGAGTATATGGGCAACACAAATTGGACTTGGTGTATTTTTTTTCTTTTTGGGGGGAGGGCACAAGGGGAGGAGGGGGGACCTGGGAGGAATGGGAAGCAAGTGCGATCAGGGTGCATTGTATGAAATTCCCAAATAATCAATAAAAACATTATGTTGGAAAAATTATTTTATGTGAAGGGTGTTTGCTTGCATGTCTGTCTGTGCACAAAGCACAGTGCCCACTAAGGCCAGAACCCCTGGGACTGGAGTTCCAAAAGGTTGTGAGCTGCCATGTGGGTGCTGGGAACTGAACCTTTGTCCTCTGGAAGAGCAGCCAGTGCTCTTAACAGCTGAGCCATCTCTCCAGTGCCCTAAGTACATTTTTAAAGAGTTAGCATTGCAGATGGTAGGTTATCATGCCAGCACCCCTCCCTGAAAACAGCTATCTTTTATTATTATTGTCATTTAAATCTTTGCAAATGACCAAAAAGTCACCAGCAACAAGATATAAAGCATCCACCGCCAGCCATCTTTTCACAGAATCATTCTTTTGTTTCATTTTTGGCAGCTTGCTGAGGCTGAGGCTGCCAGGCCCACTCAGAGGCAGCTTCAAAGGCACTTCCAGGGACCAGATGAGGGGGAACCCCATTGTATTCGTCTCATCAGCTGTGCTCACAGGCTGACCCTGGTCTTGGAGTCTGGCCTAAGCCACAGCCTGCCCTGTGGCTTGTCCCTGAAATGCTGAATGGCTCCCTGGTCATTCTGATTTCCCAATGTTGGTGCTTCTGAGAAGATAATCCCCAGGGGTCCAAACTGACCATTTCCTCCTGAGCTCGTGTGTTGGAGGAGGATGGCTTTCTCCCTGTATCAGATGAGCTATGGACCCCTTCCACCTGTGGAAACCACTGGCAGTGACCATCACACAGGAAGATCAAGTCAGAGGAACTTCCTTGTTCGTGGCCTTTCCCTCTGTGTCTTCAGCAAGAGCACCTGACTTTGCTTCCAATAGTCATATTTCTCATTTTCAAGCATCAGATCTAATTAAAATAGATAGATAGATAGATAGATAGATAGATAGATAGATAGATAGACAGATAGATAATATTGCCAGGCAGTGGTGGCACATGACTTTAATCTCAGTACTTGGAAGGCAGAGGCAGGCAGATCTCTGTAAGTTCGAGGCCAGCCTGGTCTACAGAGTGAGTTCTAGGCCAGCCAGGGCTACACAGAGAAACCCTGTCTCAAAAAACAATAAAATAAAATAAAATAATAAAATTAAATATTGCCCGTGAATATGGAATGAAACTGTAAAGAACTAGAAATGATAAATAATAAACAACCAATTCAGAGTCGTGGGCCCTCCCTCCTTGTGGTGGAAAAGGGAAGGGCATAGGACCAGGGAGGGTTACTGTGAACTGGTGATAAGCCATGTTTGAAACTGGGCACAGGAGATGCGGGGTTGTTTATTACATTAGTTTGTGTGTCTTTGGGATTTCTGGAATATTTTTATTTCATGAACACACTTCTAAAAGGCCATATACTTCAGTATTTATAATAACTTTGAAAAATAGTAACGTGTATGCTCCCATACTTGTTAATCATTTGGGCATGTTCATTCTCAAGGTGTGCTAATTTTCCCCCAGGCCTCCTTATTTATTTATTTTTTTCAGAGTCTCATGCATCGAAGGCTGGCCTCTAACTCACAACGTAGTCAAGAATGACCTGGAACTTCTGACCACTGCCCCCCACCCCTGCCACACCCTGCTTCTACTTCTTAAGTGCTAGGATTACAGAGGTGCACCACCACGCCCTCTGTTTATGGGGGCTAGGGATTGAACCAAGGGCTTCATGCATGGTAGGAAAGTGTTTTGCCAACTGAGTTACATTCCTAGAACCACGTTTTTCTGTTTTTATTTGCTTTATTTTTGAGCCCAAGCTAGCCTCAGACTCAAGATCCTCCTGCCTCCGCGTCTGATATTTTGGAGTGCACCATCATGCCTGATTTCTAATCCTATTTTTGACAAGTGTTAGAATCTACAGAGTGAGTTGCAGGCCAGCCAGGGCTACATAGAGAAACCCTGTCTCAAAACAAAACCAAAAACCAAATCCAAAACCAAATCAACCAACCAACCAACCAACCAAACAAACAAACAACCAACCAAACAAACAAACAAAAAACAACTTCTGTGTTCCTGGCAAAATACTTGAAATTACCTGTGAGTTAAAGAGGAAACGACAAGATGATCTGTATTTGGCCCTTTCATGTTGCTAATAGTATAATACCACAGACTGGGTTAGTCGTAAAGGTTTATTTTGGCTGGCAAGTCTGCTGGTAGTGTTCTTCTTTAAAGATTATATTTATTATTGTTATTGTTATTAGTATTATTATTTGAATAATATATGGGGGGACGACTCATGCACCACTGTGCACGTGTGGAGGCCGGAGGATAACTTTGTGGAGTCAATTCTCTCTTTCTCCCCTTATGTGGGTTCCAGGGACTGAGCTCAGGTCCCCAAGCTTATGCAGCAACCGCCTTCGCCTGCAGAACAATCTTCCCCCACCGTGACAGTGTCCTGCTACCAGTGTGGAGCCAGAACAGGGCACTACTTGTGTGGGTGAGTCCTCTATGCCGTGCACACCCACCCCCCACTTCCTCCCATCCCCTTCTCTCCTCTATCTCTGTCTGTCTCCTATTGGTTGGTTGGTTGTTTGCTTGGTTGGTTTTTGGTTTTTTGAGACAGTTTCTTTGTGTGGCCCTGGATGTTCTGGAACTAACTCTGTAGACCAGGCTGGTCTGGAACTCAGAGATCCGCTTGCCCCTCTGTCTCCTTTTAAGGCCACCACAGGAAAGCCACCTGGATAATGTTATGGAATCCTAACCACCTCCCTAAAGTCCCACCTATGAACACCACAGTTGGATTAAGTTCCCACCTTCTCAGTATCCCACGACAGGTTTCTCATCCCAAGGTGAAGTTGGAAGAATACAAGCCATATTGGAGTCTTAGCGCAGATTGCTCGGTTGTGTTGCTTCTGTTAAGTTCTTGCTCTTCATACACTCTGCATGTTAGCCCCTGACCACAGGTCTCTGCGCTCTCACGCCTTAGCCCTTTCACGGACTGCATTTACCCACTAAGCGGTCTCACCCGCCCCCAAAGCAAGAGATTTTAGTTCAGTTGGAGCAGAGAATCTCAGGATTTTCTTCAACTTGTTTTGCACAAATCTCATCTTTTCTATTTCATGGAGGATCCAGTGGACGCTTAGCGAGATTGGACCCATTGCAACCGTCTTGAAGCCTCTCTGAAATCACTCAACACAGAAAGCTGGGGAGGCTGGGAAGCCATGTTGGAGGGGAGGGGCCTGAGGAGCAGGTAGCCGGCATCTGTGAAACCAGCTCATTGTTTGGGACTCTGACCTCATGTGGCCCCTCAACCATCCTAGGAGACTCAAGTGTGTCATTTCTCCCGTTTCTTAACGTTTGCACTGACGCAGTCCACTGTGATCAAGATGGAAGCAGCATTGGGGTAGCCTGTGTGCTCAGGAAGGGATAGCCTGGTATATATACCGAGCTAGCAGAGCTGGTAAGACGTTTCTTACAGGTCAATCGTAGCGGGAACCTGCAGATTCCCAGATCCCACTCTGACTCGCTTCCAGCCTCTCACAAATATAACTCAACTCTTCATCTCCTGTTTTCCTATACTTCCAGCCTCGGATAGCTGAAGGACTTCAGAGGGTAGCCAGCACAGTCTGCTGGAGCTTTGGGAAGGGAATGGGACCAGATGGTCCAAGTAGGAAGTGAGAATCCTAGTGTGTTTGGTGCCCCCTAGTGGAACACTTCCGCCCCTCCTAGCCCAGCTCCCTCTTTATTTTCTGCCCTTGTCTCTTTAGGGCGCTCTTTTCATCCCAGCTCATTCTCTGACCTCTAGGGGAGAGGTAGAAAATGGTTCCCCAGGCTTGAGGATGCTCCCGTCCCTTGCAAAGGGCCAAGGGCTGCAGGTGGTGTTCGAGGCTGCAACCAGTGTGGGTTGATCGACCTGGGCAAAACTTTACAGAATGCTATAGGAAAAGGTCTACACACTGAAGATGCCTATCTGCCCCTGCACAATGGTTCCCATGCTGGAGTCCCAACTACGCACAAAGCATCAACTCCCATAGGTTGCTCCTCAGACTCACCCACCAGCTTTGAGGACAGGTGGCTTAGCCTATAGGCTGAGCTTACGGCTCAGTGTGACCCCTCTGCATGACCCCAGAGACTTGGCACCAGGTTAGGAGTACAGAAATAAATGTTTTTAGATTTTTATTTTTATTTATATGTACGCATCTGTGTGCGCCAGGTGTGTGCTGGTGCCCATGGAGGTCAGAAGGCATTGTATTCCTTAAAGCTGGAGTTACAGGCAGATGCGAACAGCCCAATGTAAGTGCTGGGAACCAAACTCCAGTCCTCTGGAAAAGGAGCAAGGGCTCTTAGCCACCGAGCCAACTCTTTAGCCACTGTGGTACCTGTGATTTTATGATCCGTGCATCGCTCTCAGATCTTGTACTGACCGCTTCATGAGCCCCCGGGCTCACGGGCACATGATCGCTGAAACGTCTTTCCATCTTCTGTCTCATCATTTAGTTGACAACCAGGGCAATGTTCCGCGATTGTACCTGGGCGACTCATTTCCATCGACTCTGTTGCCATTTAGTAATTTCCCTCTTTCAGGATTCAGTGCCTTCTCTCCTGGCCGTCACCATGGTCAGTCCAAAATAGACATCTCAGTCTTCGGGACCCTGTGTAGCTCAGGTTCACCGCTTACAACACAGCCCTCGGGAGAGCATGGAAACTACGTTGTGTTGGCTGGGAAAATCTTCCCCTCCTCCCAGCAGCAGCATCAGAGTTAAAGAAAGGCCGTGGGATTTGCTGTGTCATAGCTACACCCATGCCTCGCTCGGATCTACCATCTAACTATTATAATCCTGGGCAACGAAGTTCACCTCTCTGAGCCTCAGTTTCCCCGGCTGTAAATTGAACACTACTTGAGGGAATTGCAGACATTGCATGTGGACATCTGGCACAGAGGCCAAGTTCAACCAGACTGCGCCCTTTTTTTTTTTTTTCAGGCTTACAGGATGCTCACGTCTCTCCAGCCTTGTTTTCTGTGGAAACCTACACGCAAGCTATCCTTGCTGTGTTCCCACCCCAGATAACCACCCCTTGCCCAGAGCGGCCTCTCACTTCTCTAGTTTAGTCTAGCAGCTGAGAGGTTGGACCCTCCAAGGTCCGACAAGTATGATTTCGCACTTTTCCATTTCTGAAATTCAGTCATGCCACTCATAACATGAGGCCATGGTCGTAGATCACTCCATAAAGTTTGTGCTCTGACTAAACGAGACGAGCTTTGCCAAGCTCTGAACACAACGCCAGGGAGGTTTACTTTTCTGGTGGCCCAGATTTGTCCCTAAGCACCAGGTCACCCAGAACCCGCTAACTTCGGAATTTCCCAAATGTCCTCTAGGGGGCACTGTTCCTGTAAGTGCTGTCCGGTGGTGCTGTATAGGAAGAGGCTGTGACGTCAAGTGTATGAGGGGATTTAAGACCAAACAGAGACAAACAGCTGTTGACTACAGAGCTCCTGAGAGCCCTGACTTGCTGATAAGCAACTTCCAAGAGGTGGCAATAATTGTCATCATTTTCTAAAGTTGTGGGGCTGCAGAATCCTTTCGGCCACTCTCCCTAACACTCCACCCTACTAGGATTACCTAGTCTACAAAACTCACTCTGGGTAAATGGGAGTGTAGCAGCTTATGGCTCATTCAATATTTACTTTCTGCTTAGCCGGAACCAAGCCTTGTCAGAAGGTCATCTGGCTTGCCCTCTTGGAAAGCCACCAGGCTGGGAGCTGGATTACACTGACTTTGATCTTGTGACATTTACCTGCCTGACTAGATTGAGGAGCTGACAGAGTATAAGTCACAATTCAAAGTCTTTGACCCCGCACTTACTCCTGCTATATGCTGGCTTATTTCACAGTCTCCACAAGGTTTTTGTTTTTGTTGTTTTGTTTTATTTCTATTTCATGTGCATGGGTGTCTTGCCTGCATGTATGTATGTATGAGGGTGTTAGATCCCCTGGAACTGGAGTACTGGAGTGACAGACAGTTGTGAGCTGTCATGTGGGTGCTGGGAATTGAACCAAGGTCCTCTGGAAGAGCAGCCAGTGCTCCCAACTGCTGATCCATCTCTCCAGGCCCCTCCATGAGGTTTTCTTTTATGAACACCCCTGCACTCAGACATCCCATCTGCCCCACGCTCCTTGAAATACCTACTGTTTAAATGTTGAACTTGTTCTGTCTCACTGGCCGTGGAACACTTCTTCATCTGTCCTTCCCTTCTAAGTTGTCAGCTTGATTCCCAGCCTGGTTTGGCTGTGGCAGCAGCATGGAGTTCAAGCCTCCATAGCCACACAAATAGAGTGGCATCATTAACTCCGTGTCCCAGGAAAGCATTACTGTTGGTGTTACTCTGATAGACAGTTCAGTTCCCATGCTCAAGTACCCAAACCCAAGAGCATGGCCCGGAGATGTGCTGGATGGCCAGCTTGACCACAGTGTTCCCATGTGACTTGAATGGCCAGCTTGACCACAGTGCTCCCATGTGACTTGAAGCGTCCCCTCCAGCCCGGCACTCTCCCCTCCACCCCAGCCCATATCTGTTTTACCTATCACACTGTTGGCAAGAGGAAAAAAGCCAAAGGATCAGCCAGGGGAAGCAGTGCCATCAAGAGCCCTTGGGGAAGTCCATGAAAGCAAAGTGACAGACCCCAGAGTAAAGGGGAAGCAAAATTAGATTTTAAAATTTCAGTAATAGGCAAGATATTTGGCAGAAAAAAAAAATCTATGCCATGAAAATAAATCTGCTTTATTAATCTAAGGTTGGCCAATAATTTGCTGGTGTTTGGGGGTTTGCCACTGTAGTTGCCTAGTCCATGGAGTGTGCAGAACATGGAAAACCTGTCGTGCATATTCTGGGGGTGGGGGTGGGGAAGCACTGGTGACATCAGATTATATGCAGCCTATGCATGTGCAAACCAACTCTAGGGACATCAAAAAAGTAGTGGATGGGTAGGCACGGTGATGCACACCTTTAATCCTAGCACTAGGGAGACAGAGGCAGGTGGATGCCTGTGAGTTCCAGACCAGGGCGACATAGTGAAACCCTGTTTTGTTGTTTTATTTTTTAAAAGTCAAGGTCGATGAGACCTGGGCATGGCTCAGTCAGGAAAATGTTTGTCATATGCAAGTGCAGGAACCCGAGTTTAGATCTCCAGCACCTACAGAAAAAGGCAGGGCATGAGGGCTGGAGAGGTGGCTCAGCGGTAAGAGCACTGGCTGCTCTTCCAGAGGATCCGGGTTCAATTCACAGCACCTACACGGCAACTCACAACTGTCTGTAACTCCAGTTCCAGGGGATCTGACACCCTCACACAGACATACATGGAGGCAACACACCAATGTACATAAAATAAAAATAAATAAATTACTTTTTTAAAAAGGCAGGGCATGGCTGTGGCAGCATGACCCATAATCCCAGCACTGGGGAGACGGAGACAGGAGGGACCCCAGGGGCTCACGGGCCGGTGTCTACCTTTGACCGAATAGATGCACTCCCGAATATACGTCAAAATCTCACGTCCTAGAGTAAGGTCCAGCGAAGCAAGCATGGACTCAGGGAGTGAGCTGGTGGCCATGCCCACCAGGGGTGCTGTGACAAATGGCTACCCAGGTGCCAGCAAAGAGGGCAGGGGAAGTAAAGTGGGTGAGACTTCCTTTAGCAGAGACACCCAAGCTCGAGGTGGGCAGCCAAGGACACGAAAGATGCATTTGTATTTCAGACTGCTGGGAAGAATCATCCAAGCTTGCGTCCTGCACCAAGTAGGAAATGGAAACACTGTGACTTTGGTGCCACTCAAATAGAAAAAGGTGGGAAGAAGCCTGTGTCACTGGCCCAGATGGAGTCACCATGGAAGGGAACCACTCCACTGAGGATCTGCACCCTATGGACACCGTGACTATGCAGACACCACGGACTTCCCTGGAATGCTGGTAAGATTGGAGAGAGAAACACAACTTCGGGCCTAGAATCAAACCTATCACTCTAGGCACCCCAGGAGAACCCCTCTGTCATGACTTGTACCTGCTATTGAAGAGGGGGAGAGCGGGGAAGAGGGAGAACCTGTAGCAGAGGGTCCAAAGCAGTCGTCTGCTGGCTGCAAATACCAGCATCCCCACAACTATCCTTGCAGACAAATGCTTTCGCACGAGACCCGAAAGAGACCAATGCGTGTGAGGAACCAATTGAAAACTGCCCTGGCCACCAGTAGGAGAGCAGTGCCGAATGACCCTCCGATTACCTTCACCACCAGCTGGGTGACCTAAAGAAGTTACCACTGGAAAATAAGACTAAAGGCACAGCCTTGACTTGACCAGCGCCAAGAAACATCTGAGCACCAAGGAAGAAGATGAAAGCCAAGGCATGGACAGTAGAGCATCTCCTGTTATCCTTTACAACCGATTTTTCCCAGCAAGTGGAGATCCACGGACGCTGGCACTGGTCCCTGCACAGCATCCTCTCCAGTTTCAGCATCCAGCATCTGCTTTTCCTGCCTAGCCTCTCCCCGTCCTGTTTTCGGCAATATGAACTAAAAGAAAAAATATTAGTATCGCATGTGAGAGGACTCCAGAGAAACCTGAAGTATATTATAAATGCTCTACTTTTCTTGTTTTGTTCATTTTTAGATGTCCGTGCTAAACCTCCAAGTGTGGAGAACGAGAGGAACACTGGACCTGACACGACCATTGCCTTCTTGAGCGCGAAGCAGCTCTGATTGCCTGCACAAAGATGAAATTAATAAGATCTGTCACGGATTCTGGAAGATACATGGCCATTTGATAGATGCTAGTGGGAAGGGGGTCACAATCCCTAGCCCCTCCCTAAGAATAGACAGTCAGTTCATGGATGCTGTGAGACAGTTTCTTCACGGCTGTAGCTGCTTGTGAGTTGCCCACGCTCCTGTGAGTAACCCTAATGAACTCTTGGTTCACCAAGCTAGACTTGAGTAGAATCATTTCTTTGGTTTGTCATGGTACCCCGTCTGAGTGAACAGATAGCTGTCTGCTCATCTCCCCAGGGAGAGTTCACACAACGTTTAACAAAGCTTATGCTTTTGTTTATTTGTAGGACAAGGGAAGGCTAACATTTTTTTTCTTTTCTTATGTGCCGCTTTGAAAATATATAGTGAAGAATTCCTCAAAAATAATATCTTTAAACTTCAAAGTTAAAAAGAAGCCTCAGGTCCTGAAGTCAGTCACGAGACTGGGGCTGAAGCCTGATTCTGCCACCTGCTTCCTATGGAACCTCAAGTAAGGTGCCCATGAACTTGTCATTTGTAATAGTGACTACATCTCATGAGTGAAGATAAACCGAGCTAGCACAGATGACAGTGTTTGCCCGAGGTAACCAGGAAAGCATTTGGTGAGCCAGGTAGCCATGGAAAGAGGAACCAAGTGGACAAGGACTTTATCAACCACATCAGAACCACTTGGGGATGGGGGGGGGAGGGAAGAATTCTGGCCCTCACCCAGAAGACCCTGATGGCTCCTGGGAGTCCATCTTTTTCTATGTACTATCAGACTCTGGGGAACAGCGAAGCTTGGGAGATTCTGGCACATAAGAGAATGCCCCAAATTTGGGATTAGAAGACAGGGCAGTGGTTGTGTCTCAGCCATGACCCAATGGAGGATTTTCCTAAGATTTTGTTTTCTCATTTGTAAAATGGAAGTTTTTTTACTTATTTTATGTTGTGTGAGTGTTTTACCTGCATGCATGTCTGTACACCATGTGTGTGCCTGGTGCCCGAAGAGGCCAGAAGATGGTGTCAGAGCCTCTATAGCTGCCATGTGGGTGCAGGGAATCAAACCCAGGTCCTCTGAAAGAGCAGCCAGTGCTCTTAATGTTGGCACCATCTCTCCAGGCCCCACACTGAAGATTTAAAATCAATCCATTCATTCAGTTGTTGTGGGGGGCCAAATGGTTGACGTCATCTCTGTGGGGAAGCTGGCTTGCTGGGGTGAACAGAGCACAGACTTCACAATGGCAGGGGTCTGGATGCCTGCAGAAGACAATCCGACTTGCTGGTACTGTACCCACCCCACCTTCTTCCTACAGCAACCCAGAATTTTTCTGGGCTACTACTGTGCCAGGATGAAAGGACTCCAGTCCCAGGCCAGGGAGATGGAGTAGGCAAAGTGCAGGAGGCTGAGGACCCAAGTTCAACCGGCAGCATCCATGGTGAAGGAAAGAGCTGATGCTGGGGAGTTGTCCTCTGACGTCTACCCATGCTCCGTGGCACAACATGTGTGCCTGCATTCACATATACACCACACATACATAGTAATAAATAACAATTTAAAATACTCAGCTTCCCAGACTCCCTCCCACTTGGGCTGGCCATGTGATAGAGTTTATCAGAAGTCAGTTAAAGGGTGCTGGGAAGGCTGTTGCTTTCCTCCTTCTGTTTCTCTTGTCTTGTCTCCCCATCTTCTTACAGCCTGGCAGGTGGATGGGGCGCCTGACGATGAGGCAGCTGTCTTCTTGTCCTGAGTACAGACATGGGTGGGGACAAGCTGAATGTGGCAGGGCCCCGAGATGACGGGGTTACAGGCTCTCTCTGCCATCAGTGAGTGGCTGTCAGCTCTGGGTTGCCATCCCCCTGGATCTCTGATGTGATACGAACGAGTCTGCCTAAGGCAGAGGTGAGTTTGTGTTAGTTACCTGTATCATAAGGGCTTCACAGAAAGGATTGGAAAAAGGCAAATCCTAGAAAATGTCCCCACCAGAGGACAGTCATACATCTCCTTCTTTTCCCAACCCGTGAATCACTTTGCATTTGTACAGCCAGGCTCCTGAATCCAATATTCTACATTTTCTTAACTTAAAAAAATTTTTTTATGTGTTTGTTAGCTTTATTTTGTTGCCTGCATGTAAGTCTGAGAGCCACATGCATGCAGTCCTTACAAAGGCCAGAAGAGGACAACAGATCCCCTGAACAGATGGTTGTGATCCCACACGCCTATGCTGGAAACTGAACTCAGGTCCGCTGAGCCGTCCGTCTCTCTAATCCCTATTTTCTTGATTATAACTTAGAAGAATTCAGATGTAAAGAACTTTCCTCTGAGGCCAGGCATGGTGTCTCACACCTTTAATCCGAGCACTTGGGAGGCAGAGCAGGCAGATCTCTGTGAGTTTGAGGCCAGCCTGGTCTACAGAGTGAGCTCTGGGACAGTCAGAGCTGTGTAGAGAGACCCTGTCTTAGAAAAAAACAAAAACTGGCCTCTGGAAAAAAGGCCTGAGAGTCAAAACAAGTTCAGTAATACTACATCCTAATCAAAGTGGTTGTTAAAATCTCCATGTGCTCTTGCAGGGAGGAATGTGGGATTCTCAGTGTCCTTCTCCTGGTGGCACATCCATTTGAGAGTAAGAAATTTGGGGGTGGGGTTCAGTGTTGGGTACCATTCTCTCTGCCCTCAGCATAGCTTTTATAGGATTAGGCTAGTGACCCCCTCTCTCCAGGAAGGCCCATGACCCATCTAGATCAGCTTCCCTCCCTGTCCACAGCATCCTATGGGGCCTGTTGTCTTCCTTAATTGGCATTCCTGTTTAATGCCATGACATGTCTGCCATTGTGCCCTTGCCGGGTCCATTTGCATCAGAGTCCTACACCGAAAGCCCTCGAAAGTCTCCCAGGTCAAAATTAGCAGACAAAAAGGAACTTTTCTACAAAAGCAAATGTGTCCTGCCATATTCTAAAGAGTTTATATGGCAATAAAATAAAATAAAATAAAAAACCTTGGGCTGAGGAGATTGCTCCGTCGGGAAAGCAGCCTTTGCAAACATAAGAACCTGAGTTTGATCTCTAAAAACCGTGTAAAGACAGAAGGCATGGTGGTATGTGTGTGTAATCCCAGTGATGGGGAGGCAGACGAGGAGGGAAGATGATTCTGGGGCGTGCTGACCAGCCAGTTCTTGCCCAGATGGTGAACTCTAGACCAGTGAGAGACCCTGTCTCAAAAGAGGTGGATGGTGTTCCTGAGGACGACAAGTGAGGTTGTCCTCGGGCCTGCACGTACACACACACACACACACACACACACACACACACACGTATACAGACACGTAAAAAATAAAAAAGTAAAAACCTCCTTTTACTACAAAGTGAAGTCAGGCAATGAGTAGGACCCTGTTGTGACTTTGGCATAGACATGGCTCTCTCCCTTAAGGCCCCCGGTAGTCCAGAGCATCCGTCCCGTCCCATCCACGAGTGCTTTCCTCCAGTGTGCCGGGACCTCTCAGCCCTTCCAGTCCACGTGTTCCTCCCTCATGGCCTTTACAAGCCAGTCCCGTTCCGACCCCTGCTCGGAGCCGCTGGTGTCGCTTCCCTCCATAGCCAGCAGCTTGGAGTAGTTGATCCTCTGCTTTTGGGGCAGCCTGGGTTGGGTGGACAGGAGCAAGGCCAGCCAGAGCAAGAGCACCACACAGCAGGCTTGGTAGAGCACAGCTATGCCGAAGTGCATGACGACGAAGCCCCCCACAAAGCTGCCTAGGCTGCAACCGCTTCCATAGAAATGACCTCGGAACATGGTGCTCAGAGACCTCTCCACGCCAGAGGTGGCCAGGTCCTCTATGGAGGCCCCCACGGCCCACCACAGAGCCCCACTGCTCATGGCACTCAGGATCTGAACAGGAAGGACAGACCACCAGCTCCAGATGAAAGAATAATAAAACAGCTGCAGGGCCAGGCAGCCCAGCCCCAGCCCCAGCACACCCACCCTAGACAGTTTCCTGAGCAGCGAAGCTCTGAACAGATGAAACAGGACTTCTCCTAGTAAGCCGAGAGCCACCGAGAAACCCATCACCAGCTCACTGCTGCCATGGTCCTTCATGAGCCAGAACAGGAAGTTCTGCACCGCGCTGGCAGTGGCTCCTACCCAGAAGACAATGAAGGCTAGGAGGATGAGGCGGGAGTCACTCCTTATGAGGGACAGGGCTTTGATGGTTTTGTAGCTCGGCCCCTGCTGCTGGTCGATGGGAACAGGAAAGGCCGTGCTCACCACCAAGGCCAGAGTACTGACCAGCGAGTAGCTGTAGAAATGAATCACGCCCCGAGGACCATTGGTCACGAGGTAGCATTCCAGATGCCCCACCAAGGCTGCGATGCCACACACCCCTGCTGACGTTCCCAACACTCTCCACATCCACAGGTTTCTGTTCCGGTCAGTGGCATCTACAAAATCCAGGTACTCATAAAGACTGTCATCTGCCACCTGCTCCAGAGGGGCTGTCAGCAGTTCCCAGAATACCACAAACCCCAAGGAGAGGATGAAGGTCCACTGCGGCCCTTTCGAGGAGTGGTCAAGGGTCTGGACATCCCCCTGGGTCTCTGACAAGTTGCCTGGACTTCTGAGGGCTGTACTTCCAGGAAGTGGACCCAGGGTAGCACTGTCCACCTCCAAAGTCCCTTCCTGGGCACTAACTCTCAACCCAGAAGCGACAGGATGGAGAGCTTGGGTAGTGGTCCTGGCTCCTCCAACAGAGCCAGCTAAATAGGCCTGTAGACCGCGGAGTATCCGTTCTTGATTTTTACCAGATCCGTTTGGAAAGACAGCTGTGTCCAGGGCTCTGGTGTGTCTGCTGCCTGGGAGGCTGCGTGCTCCTGCCCAGTGGTTTGGGACTGACCCCTGGGCGGAGGTCACGGTCACAGATCGTGTGACCCCCAGTGGTAGGACAGTGGTGGCCACTCTGTTGCTTCCATTACAAAAGTGGTTGACCAGATTTCTGTCCACCGGTGGGACAAGGACCATGAGGAGGCTGGCTCCTGCGGAGCCCAGCAATGAGCCGGTCAGAAACATTCTCCTTTTCTGGTAGCGTCTGGCCAGGAAGGCACAGAAGGGAGTCCAGCAGGCTGCGACCAGGTGCTTGGTTCCCATGAGGATGCCCACCCAGGGCGCGGCCACACCCAGTTGCCTCAGGTAGAGGGTCAGGAACGGGGTCACACAGGCATCCCGGACCCCGCACACCAAGTGGAAGAGTCTGGCCACCCCCAGTGCCCTGGGGACGTCCCACTGCGGGTTGCGGCTCATGGTTGCGGGATTCCGTCAGACCCGGAAGGGCACAGGACCGAGCCGGACGCGGGGCGCGCGGGACTCCATGTCCCGGGGAGGGAGGATCGCGGGCTCAGGGTTCCGAGCCACTCGGACGGCGTCTCCAGCCCCCCGGCGTCGCCTCGGGTCACCTAGCCAACGGCTGCTTCCCCCCACCCCCCACGTCCGGCCACCCGCCCGGAAGTAGCCCCGCCCCAGGAATGAGGCATGGCGGGGGCGGAGCCCGCGCACCTGTTGGCCCCACCTGCCGCACCTGCGCCCCACCTGCGTCCCACCTGCGCCACCTGTGAGTAGCGTCCTGTCATAGCTGGGCGCGTTTGGAGCTTGGCCACCGGCCTTCCCGGGTCCCTGGACTGCCTCAGGCATTAAAAACTGTCAGGGTCAGGAGAGGGATGAGGCTGGGCGGAGAAGAATGGGGTGAACGACGTCCGCACATCTAGTCCTCGGGTCTGTATAGTGGTCTGCAGAAGTTGGTCCTGTTTATTGTAAGTGAAATCGCAATCCCGTCCAGCCATCACCAGGACTCACATCTCCCCTCCCCTGCTTTGCTGTTATCAAGTGCACTTTTGTCTATAATCCCTCTGTTAACCTTATTGTTTTTCATCAGCACCAAAACTCCCAGGGAGGCAGATATTTTGGCTCCCAGACCATAGAACTATTTCACCACATGTAAGCAGCCCCCGAGAAGAGGTGTGACCTCCTCCAAAATGGCCAATCATCTAGGTACTGATTTAGTAATTTTTTTATTCTCACACCCAGGGCCTCCATGCATGCTAGGCAAGCCCTCTACCACTGAGCTACGTCCTAGCCTGATTTGGTCAACTTTTTATTGAAGGCTTGCTCAATGCACCTAATTTGGCTGTGGATTGGTGGGTGGGGGTGTTTACCGACGGGTGTGTACACATAGCTGAACTTGATTCAATAATGGCTTTCATTGTAAACTGGTAGAGAGCTAAGATCCCCAGCACTTAACCTTTTTGACTGACAGACTAGTAATGGTTACTCAAAAACTTAAGGGTTGCTAGCTAGGTATGGGGATACATGTTTGTGAGTCAGCTCTTGAGGGCTGGAGGCGGAAGGATAGTTCACCATCAGCCTCAGCTATGTGAGACCTCGTTTACAAACTAAGCAAAAACAAACCAAATGATTAATGGTGTGTGGCGGCTTAGTCATATAATCCCATCATTTGGAGCTGGAAGCAGGAAAATCAGTTCAAGACAAGCCTTAGTTACATGAGACCCTGCCTCAAAAATGTCAACCAATAAATTAACCACACACACACACACACACACACACACACACACACACACACAACTAATTATTGTGAATGTTCAAACTGGTATGAAGCAGTTCACATCACCCCAGTGCAGAAAAAATAAAATCCCAGCTCAAACTGAGTGAGATTGTCATCATTACCAGTTTCCAAACACTGAAGACTGCCCCCTCAACTCTCCTTCTTCTGCAGTCAGGCATTGCCCTCACTTACCAAACTCCACACTCTTTCCCACAATGCATTCTTTTCTCTTTCAGATCCCTTGGGCTTGTCTGATTCCACCTACCTGAGAAAATGTCCCCTGCTTCCCATGCCCATGGGGGAGCAGAGACTTCATAAACCTAGACTGCCTTTGGGCCTGTATGGTAGCTAACCTCAGAGCCCTACTTACATCATTCTTGGTTTGGGAATGGGTCATGGGACTTTGCCCTATGCCTGGGAGAATGTGGTGGCACAGGCCTTTAATCTCAACACTTAGGAGGCAAAGCCAGGTGAATCTCTGAGTTCAAGATAGCCTGGTCTACAGACAGAAACCCTGTCTAGGAAAAACTAAAAAAGATCAAAACAAACACAAACAAACAAACAAACAAACACACACACACAAAAAAAAACAAAAGCAAGACAAAACAAAGGCCCTGCCGGGTCCCTGAACTGCCTCAGGCATGAGAAACTGTCAGGGTCTGGACAAAACAAAAACAACAACAACAACAAAAAGACAAGGCTGTCTCAAAAAAACAAAACTAACAACAACAGACTGGATCTCACTACAAAACCCTGGCTGTCCTGGAACTCTGTAGACCAGGCTGGCCTCGAACTCACAGAGACCCACCTGCCTCTGCCTCCTGAGTGCTGGGATTAAAGGTGTGCACCACCACACCTGGCGAGGGATTTGAGCGTCTAAAGTTGTCTCCTTGTGTGCCCTCTCTGATTCACCCATGTGTTTCAAGGTATGAGCTCTCTGCTTCCTGCCGCCATGCCCGCCGCTTGCCACCATTCCTTCTTGCCGTGATGGTCTCATATTCCTCTGGAACCGTGAGCCAAGACGAACTCTTTCCTTCTCCGGTTGCTTTTTGGCTGTGATGAAATTTCATCACGGCAACAGAAGAGTAACTAATATAGATTCCTAATTTCAAAGGGACCCTTACCACCTTCCCTCTCATCATCCTCTGGGACTCAATCTAGCTGACAGGGAGGTGCTCAAGTCTAACCCCCTTGGACTTTTTCTGTTTCTCTCCCACCCTCCAACTGGTGATGGGGCCGAGGACACCACAGTTCTGTTTGTCCTTGATCCTTTGTACCTGGAGATGCAATGTTTTGTTTTATTTGAAACGTCAAAAAAATTTTTTTATTCTTTAATCACTGGTTTCTCTGAAGCTCCTGCATTCCTGCCTCTGTTTGAGGGAGTCCCAAAGTTAAGAAAAATGAGAGGAGGAAAGAGCAGGGGACCAGATCACAGCAGCGGATATGAGATGAACCTGTGCCTGGCCTGAGTGAATTCATTCTGCTGGATTAAGCTCTGCCTCCTGAGTGCTTCTACAGTACCAACAGGGCCGCGAGGATGGCAAAGGTGTTGGCTGCCAAGCCTGACAACCTGAGTTCTGTTCCAGGACCCACACCATGGAAGGAAAGAAGAAATTTCTACAAATTGTCCTGTGACCTACACACATATACTGTGGCTCTCTCTCTCGCTCTCTCTCTCTCTCTCTCTCTCCCACATACACACACACACAAACACACAAACAGAAACACTTCAGCTTTTATTGATACTTTCATCCTCTTCTCTCCTGAGACAGACCCGCCTCAGCACGGGTGAACCATGGCCTGAGAGCTGGAAAGGATGGTACAGAATCAGCAGGAAGCAGGTACAGTGTCCCTTGCTTACTTCCTGTTTCTTCCTCAGCCACAGGACTCTGTACAAAAATTGTATCCATCAGCTCCGACCCCCTTTTTATGGTTCTGGGGTCAAACCCAAGGCCTCCCACATACTAGACAAGTGCTCTACCGTTGAACCACCCACCTATACCTGCAGCCCTTTGGCACAGGTTTTCAGGATTCCCTAGGGAACTTGAATTGGTGATGAAGACAGCTTGGAAAGTGGGAATGAAGTTTCTGGAAGAAACTGGGTTGTGTGTGCATGTGTTCATTCTATCCCAGCCTTGTCCAGAAATCCATCAGCCTTGGGATAGGTCCTTCTTCATCACATGCCCTCTTCTTCATCATAACTCAGGCTCTCTCAACTCTCGGGTATTCTCTGGCTCCTGGTCCAAGCAGAGCTGCCCGGTGAGACTGTCAGTATGAGTGTTATGGGTGGGTAGGTAGTGTTTCTTTCTTCTTGGGTCTGCTGCCCCTGGATCCAGATCTTCCACTATCCTGGCAGGCTCACTGGGTGATGCCAGAGAATGTGTTGATGGGCATCAGAAGGGGACTGAGCTTGGCCATATTCTTTTCTGTCTCCTGCCCATGGGAAATGAGCCCCGCCATCTTGGATTTCTGGGCCCGTGAACATGGCTCTGGGCAGGGGCCAGCCTCAAACCTGCAGTGAGGAGAGACCAGCTTAGAAAACTAATCTCAGGGACCTTCTTCACCCAGCACATTTAAAAGGCAGACCAATTTTTGTAGGGTACAGAGGAGGGGGCCACAGAAGACAGAGGACAAATCAGAGAAGGAAGTCATCATACACCAGTGTTCTCTGAGAGTGGGGAGATGCTTGGATCTAGGTCACTGTGTCTTTGTGTCTACCTCCCTGGGGAAAACCTGCAAAAGTCACAAAATTGGGGAGCCTCTGATGAAGGGTCAGTGCTAACAGAAGGGCTGGAACAGGGGGGCTTGCAGGCTGTGTGTGCCCCTAGGAATCCTGGGAACATTTAGCACTAGTCTCAAGTCCTAGGGTCTAAAACCTGCCTGGCTACAGATCTGACTCTGATAAGTGCCCTGGACCCAAGACAGGAGACTGTGGGAGTTTAGATTTTCCCCGTGGGGACTGGAGTCCTGGGGTAGAAAGCCCCACTCACCTGACCACATCCCGGAAAGTACGCCGGCTGTCCTTGTCTAGCCAGAGTGTCAGCAGCCTCTGGTCTTGGCTCTGGACCTGGATACTGGATGTCCGGAAGGTGTTTGTCGCCATCTACATCAGAGAAACAGTTTATGTAAATGTCACCTTTGCTCAGCAGCTGGCTCTGCCAACACGGTCTACCTTGGGATCTGGTGTGTTTCTTGCATCTATCCCAAGGGGTCCCTGCTCTTTTCCTGCTATCGACGGTACAGTGACTGCATGAATGGCCTCCAGCTTGCCCTCACACTTGGATGTTGCTCCTGTTCTGCAATTCTTTTCTTGACCTGTTATGCTTCATTATGAATACAAAATAGGATGCTGTTGTCAGTACTGTAGCTAGAGTTTTCCTGCCTGGCCCACAGTCAGGACAAATCTCTCTCATCTGCCAGTCCCACAGTCGCTCAGACCCAACCAAGTAAACACAGAGACTTACATTGCTTACAAACTGTATGGCCGTGGCAGGCTTCTTGCTAACTGTCCTTATATCTTAAATTAATCCATTTCTATAAATCTATAGCTTGCCACGTGGCTCGTGGCTTACCGGCATCTTTACATGCTGCTTGTCCTGGCAGTGGCTGGCAGAGACTCCCTCTGCCTTCCTGTTCTTTTTATTCTCTCTGTTAGTCCCGCCTATACTTCCTGCCTAGCCACTGGCCAATCAGTGTTTTGTTTATTGACCAATCAGAGTAATTTGACATACAGACCATCCTACAGCACAGTACATGCCAGATTATCAAGTTAGAGTGTCCGCATGTGTCTTGAGCATCTCCTATGGCAACCATATTGCTAGTTGACCCCAGTTCTCAGCATTAAACTATATGTACAATTCTTTACCTGGGGCAAACATAGACAGGGTGTCTAGGAAACAGGCAAATAAAACTCTAAGCCAGTGGGAAGCAGCCCCTAAGCATCCTTCTGACTCTGAACAGAGGGGACTTCCAGAGAGGCCCTTCCTATGGAACAGAGAACTCTGGACCTTGGGGTACCAGGAGGGCAGAGTCTCCTACACATAGACAGGAGCTTTTGGTAGACCAGACAGCCCCAGTGTGTCAGGAAGTCTCAGAATCCGTTTCCCCCAAGTGTTTTCAACTCTGGATGCGTATACCAATCACACAAGGGGCAGAAAGGTGTAAAAGTCAGGGGTCGGAGAGAACTGGGGTGAAACAGTGTCTTCTGGGCAAGACAGGACCATTGCACTGTTGGACTCACAGCAGCTGTGGCTGTCTGCACAAGACCTGCACAAGAGCAAGTCATTCAGTGTTCCAGCACGGAAGCAGAAGGGGTTCGGGAACCCTGTGCTCCGGAGCTTTTTCAACTTGACACAAACTAGAGTCCTGGGAGGAGGCAAATCAATTAAGAAAGTGCTTCCATCAGTTGGCCTACAGGCAACTCTATCGGGCATTTTAAAAAATTTAATGATTGCCAGGTGGCGCACGCCTTTAATCCCAGCACTAGGGAGGCAGAGGCAGGTGGGTCTCTGTGAGTTCGAGGCCAGCCTGGTCTACAGAGCAAGTTCCAGGACAGCTAGGACTGTTATATAGAGAAACCCTGTCTTGGGAAACCAAAAAAAAAAAAAAAAAAAAAAGAATTAATGATTGATGTGGGAGGTCCCAGTCCCACTATGGGCAACTGGTCCTGGGTCGTATAAGAAAGCAGGCTGAGCAAACCATGGGGAGGGAGCAAGCCAGTTAAACAGCGTTCCTCCATGACCTGTGCTCCAGTTCCTTCCCCCAGGTTCTTTAAGTTACTTCCTTGGCTTCCCACAATGATGGATTGTAACCTATAAGCTGAAACAAACCCTTTCCTCCCCAGGTTATTTTTGGTCAGTGTTTTATCACAGCCACAGAAAGGCAAACTAGGACACATCCCCAACTCTCACGGAGGAGCTATGGACAGGGGATGGCTCCTGGGGGGGGGAGAGTCAGTCTTGTTGAAGGGTGTGACCCCTGGTAGGTCCACAAGTGTCCAGTGAATGGCCCCGCACCCAGAAGAATGTGAGCAGCACAAGTAGGGACTTCTGAGTTATTTTTTTAGGAGGACAGGTCTGCAACGGTGGCCCACACCTTTAATCCTAGCACTCGGGAGGCAGAGGCAGGTGGTTTCTGAGTTCCAAGCCAGCCAAGGCTAAACAGTGAGTGCTTAGAATAGAGCATGGGACACAGCACTGTGTTAGTGTTGGGTGCTCGTTAATATTGTTGTTGTTGTTGTTATTGTTGGTTGTAATTTTCCCAGAAGAATAGACACGTGATCTTGGTGATGAAGACTCCGTGTTCAGAGGAAGAAGGAAAACTCCGGTATACTCTTTCTCCCTTTGTCTCCCAGCCTAAACCCCTTTTTTCTACTCCCTTCCCGCCATGTGAACCTGAACAATTGAGCTGTGAGTGGAGAGGAAAGAGACACCCAAACATCCACTAGATGGGAGGGGAGCAGACCCCATGACAGGGTGACAAGGGAAGAGGCGATGTCTGGTTGTGCAATAGAACCTGAAGCAGTTTGGGAGGGGTGTGTTGTGGGCAGGTGAGCAGGCCGTGGAGCCCAGTGGGCTGTAACTAGACAGTTAACCAGCTGATTGTCTGCACTGGGGAGCCACTAGTCACCTTCCAGAAACACCCAGAGAAGCTGCAGAGGGATGAGATCCTGCACAAGGAGGGGCCTAGGGGCAGCCAGGGTTATTCAGTTTACAGACTGTGCTCAAGCTGACTGTACCTGGTGAGGGAATGGGAGTTGCCTAAGTAAAGAGACTGAGGTCCAATGAACTGGGTGTGGCCTGCTGAGTGTAGAACTCAGCAAACTGATTCCGATTCAGTGTTCTTTCCCCTGCCACATACAGGGTGCTTCAGGTGTTTGGGCAGGACCCAGACTCACACTCCAGATGACTAGAGGCCATCTACTAGCCTCCTTCCACACACCTGACTGTTGTAGTTGCCCCTGGGGTCTACATGCCAAAGCACACCCTATCTCCTGGGCTGTGGCCTATGAAGACAGCATGCATCTGTAATGCAGCTATGGGGGCCAGTGACGAGGGCCAGCTGCGGGCTTTGCAAAGGATGCCACCCTGCAAGATGAGGGAGCAGGTCAAATGCTCCTCTTCCCCGTTGGCGAGGCTTTTGTTCTACAACCGAGGCATCCTTTCTTCTGTCCTTGCCTGGCTGGTGTCCTAGCTGGCAAAATCCAACCCAGCCTGAGGCAAGCCCACCAAGCCAGCCACGGACTCTTGCTGGTCCCAGCTGGGAGCACCTCCCCTCCAGCTCACCAAGAGCTTCCCCTTCGTGGCTTGGTGTTTACTTGTCAGAGTTCCAGGAGAGGAAACACAGCTATTGGAATCTCACTCAGCAAGTCAGCAAGTGATTAAAAAAGGGAACTTGCTGGGTTGATTAGCTTAGATATCCAAAAGCCCCTGGCCAGGTTATTTAATGAGGTCAAGTGAGCAGAGGCTAGTAGAAGGAACTGACTCCAAAGAGAAGCTGCCATTAAGAGGAATCAGGCCTACCTTACAGCTTCAAGCTTAAACACTATGCAAACGATTCTAAGCTAAAGCAGATTCGAGCAATCAGAGCTCTCCTGCTGTGGATAGCTCGCCTCAGAGAAGTGAGCTTCAGGTTTAGGGTTGAGATGTTGGAAGCTCTAGATGACTAGTGAGCATCTGTTGAGGTCTGCTGTGTGCCAGATACACTGAGTGCTGGAAACACCAAGATAAGGACCCCCTCCCAGAACCCCCATCATTTGTAGGGCTGCAGTGTTTTCGTGGCTCTGTCCCCAGATTCTGGGAGAGCGTAAAGGTGGGGTGCCCAGCTCACCAGGGAGTGGAGGTAGGGAAGATTTGGAGGGAAGGGTAGAGCATCAGCACAGGCCTCCCAGGTAAATAGCCCCCACCCCATCCTCTTACAGAATGTGTAGGTGAAAAGGATCTGGGGACAAGGATAGCACAGCAAAGGCCCAGGGTGTGACTTCTAGAACTCCCAGGTAGGAAACTGAAATAGAAAGGTTAAAAAATGAAAGAAAAGCCGGGCGGTGGTGGCACATGCACCCAGCACTTGGGAGGCAGAGCCAGGCGGATCTCTATGAGTTCGAGGCCAGCCTGAGCTACCAAGTGAGATCCAGGACAGGCACCAAAGCTACACAGAGAAACCCTGTCTCAAAAAAACCAAAAAGAAAAAAAGAAAAAATTTGGGAAAATATTTGAAAAACATGAGACAAATGAAAGGATGATTATCCTCATCTCAGACAAGGATACCATGGTATCAGTTTGGGTGAGCACATGCACAGGAAATAAAGAAATAAAGATTACTGGTAAATATGAGAAAAATCAGCCTCACTAATTTGGAGTGACAGAAATCCAGGTTTAAACAATGGAAATTTTGGTGACCAGATTCACGAAGATGAAACAAGCCAACTAGTATACTGACTGCCTTCCAAAACTGGTGGTCAGCTAGTATACTGACTGTCTTCCAAAACTGGTGGTCAGCTAGTGTACTGACTGTCTTCCAAAACTGGTGGCCACACATGGCAGTGGAGGGGACTTGGAGACCAGTGTGGTAAAACGTCCAGGTGTCCAGATGCCAGCTCACTAGGGAAAGTTTTTAAAGGCATAATCATGAGTTTTAGCATCTGTTTAACCTCACAGTGTGCTTATAGTAGTGAAAGAAGATCATTTAACCTTACAAAAAAATCTCAATAATCATATAAGTATATGTGACCATTATACATAATATTTAATGACATAAACAAGGTCCCATCAGGACAGATGCACAAGTCTTTCACATATATGAAATATATATGTTATATATATTTATTTTGTTTTATATTTCCTACAGGGTATCACTATATAAACTTAGTTGGCCTGGAACTCACTATGTAGACCAGGCTGGCTTTGAACTCACAGAGACCCACCTGTCTCTGCCTCCAGAGTGCTGGTTAAGGCATGCACCACCCTTCCCAGCCTACTTACCATATTTTTAAGCAAAAGTATTGCTAAAGACCATTATCTTTAGACTATCTATCAATTCTATAAAAATACACATAATGAAAAAAAACCCCAAAGTATTTATACTAAAAAAAAAAATGTCACCAGTCATCCTAACCATGCACTGACCTTTTGTCCCAAAATAAACAATGACACTTTTCATCTAGAGATGAAAACATTACCTTGAAGTAAAGAAATGGAAGGAGTGAAAAGGGACATCGGCTTTGCAGCATGGAGGTGACTTAGCTGCAGTGGGGTAAGCTCACAGCAATAGTGTGTAAGCAAAGGCATCATGGATTGAACCTCAGACTCCTAAAAGTGCCTTTCTAAAAGCTTGACTGAGATAGGAGAAAGAACCTGCAGCTGGTGGCCAGGGAGAAAACACTGCCAAGGTAGAGTTTCTTGTTTGTTTCTAGGATGGAGAGGAGACCTGAGCCTGTCTGTAGAGGAAGGAGCAGGGAAGAGGGAGAGGTCACAGGCAGAGAAAGAGAAGAGACTCCAAGGACCACCAGGAAAGGGACTGAGTGACATTGAGGTTCCGGGTGAGCAGGGGTTCGTTGGGGCCCGTTCAGTGTGGGTGCCGGATTTATTTCAGAACCTATCCGCACACAGCCTGTCTGGCGGGTGGTGCACAGGCGTCCATGTCAGTGGGAGCACAGTTCAGGTGGGATCGTGGGGCTCTGAGGTCGAGTTAAGTGTGAGTTGAGAGGAGCCATCAGAGGGAGAAGCTGGATGAGTCTCAAACCTTGATCACTAAATATCAGTTAAGGCAAAGCCAAGGAGCAAGGGGGCGGGGCCAGAGAAGCAGTGAAGTTGAGGGAGCTGCATGGGTGTCTGTCATGTAGGAGTCTGGTTGCAGGGCAGTGGCCGGGGTGGTATATGTGGGCAATGTGGTTGTCAGGGGATGGCTTAGTCCTCAAATGGACTGCAGACGGAAGACAGGCTCAGCGCCTTTCTTCAGGAGTGAAGGGCCACCAGTCAGCGCCCTTTCCCTGAATACCCTCCCCCTTGGGCTCCCTCACCAACTGCCTGTCCCCCGTTCCGGAACTCACCGTGAACGACCTTCCTGCCAGATTGGAGGACTTGACGACCTCGGTGACGCTGACGTGCAGACACGTGCAGTCCGGAGCAGAAGCAGCATTTGGTGAGGTGCAGTGGGAGAGCCCTGAAACCAAATGAGATGGGAGGGCTATGTGTGGTGGTATTGTGTTCCCCAAAATACTGTGTACTTTAATAAACCTATCTGGGGTCAGAGACAGAACAGCCACAATATTAAACATGAGGATAGGCAGTGGTAGCATACGCCTTTAATCCTAGCATTGAAGTCACAGAGATCCAGAGGGATTTCTGTGAGTTCAAGGCCACATTGGAAACGGCCAGGCGTGGTGACACACACCTTTAATCCCAGTAAACCAGCCTTTAATCCCAGGGAGTGGTGGTAGAAAGCAGAAAGGTATATAAGGCGTGAGGACCAGAAACTAGAGGCATTTGCCCTGGAGAGGCATTTGCCCAGGAGAGGCATTTGCCCTGGAGAGGCATTTGCCCTGGAGAAGCATCTGGCCTGGAGAGGCATTTGGCCTGGAGAAGCATTTGGGCTGGTTAAGCATTCAGGCTTCTAGCAGCAGTTCAGCTGAGAGCCATTCGGATATGAGGACATAGAGGCTTCCAGTCTGAGGAAACAGGACCAGCTGAGAAGTTGGCCAGGTGAGATTAGCTGTGGCTTATTCTGTCTCTCTGACCTTCCAGTGTTCACCCCAATAACTGGCTCAGGTTTGATTTTGTTAATAAGACTCTTTAAGATTCATGCTACAGGTATGTGAGTGGGAAGCCCGAGATTCTGGGTCCTAAGAAGCCCTCTGCTTCCAGTTAACCCCGCCCTGCGGCCTCCACTTCTGGGTTCCATGTTGGTCCTAACCACGCTTCTGTTTTCTTCCTCCCCCATCTCCTTCCCTGGAGAATCAACCAAGTTTCTGAACCCGTGGTGATCACCTCTCCTACAGGGCTACATAATGAGAAAACGGTATCATTATGCAGCCCTGATATGTAGCCCTGACTGGCCTGGAACTCACAGCTGCACCTGCCTCTGCTTCCTGAGCACCGGGATTAAAGGTGTATGCCACCACACTGGGCTTTCCTTTCTTTGTAATTTTTTAAAAAATAATTTATTAATTTTTATTTTATGTGCATTGGTATTTTGCCTGAATATATGTCTGTGTGAGGGTGTGGGAACCCCTGGAACAGACAGTTTTGAGCTGCCATGTGGGTGTTGGGAATTGAACCTAGGTCCTCTGGAAGAGCAGCCAGTGCTCTTAACCACTAAGCCACCTCTCCAGCCCTCTTTGTAATTTTTTTTTTTAACAATGCATTCAGCAGTATTGGGGATTGAATCTGGGACTTCAAAGGTACCAGACAAACATTTTATCAGCAAGTCACATCCCTAGTCCCCACTCCAATCCACTTCTTGATAATGTACACTGCATCAAAAGTCCCCGTGTGTGACCACTGCCAGGTTTAAGCTCCCTCTGCCAACCAAAGATGATGCTTAGAGAGTTTGTGCTTCTGGGTGGCTGTGGTCTCACCTCTGTGATGGGCTCGGGGTTAGGATACAAGTGAGAAACTTAGGAAGGAAAAAGAAGGGATACAATACTTTCCCTCTCTCCTCTCTTCCCCCTCCCCCTCCTCCCCTTCTTTGGCAGGGTCTCATATAGCCCTATCTGGCCGCAAACTTACTTTGTAACTAAGGATGACCTGATCTGATCCCCTTGTCCCCCGTCCTGAGCTTGCTCAGGTTACAGGTGTCTACCACCAGGCTCCCCATGGGCAGGACTAACATCTGTAGTTTACCATGTGCACATGAACAAGTGTCTATTACCTGCATCTTCTATTTAAACATATAAAAGTGACACATCACTCGCCAAAGCCACACAGATAGCAACCGGCAAGAAAGGGGTGTGACTTCTGCCCACCCAGCTCTGCCCCTGCCCTCCCGGTCCACTGCTTCACAGCCGCCTCCTGATCATGAGCCACGGGCAGAACTGAGTCTCCTTCATGATGCTAACATGCTATAAGGAAAGAGTGTCTTTCTAGAATATGCCAGAGGGTCACATGTCACCTAAAAGTTGAGTTCGCCTGGAAGCGGCCTCATCAGAAAGTGCTATTACATCTGGAGTTTCTTCTTTTTGTGACAGATGCCTCTGTAAGAACACTGCTGCAGGAGTCTAGGCAAAGGGGTGGCAAGTTCGAGACCAGCCTGGCCCACATCGCAAGATGCTGTCTTATTCTAAGACACATTTGTGGGTATAAAACATTGCTTCCTTTAGTCAGCAAATGTTTATTGAATGCTTGTTCGTCTGAGACAAGGACTCGCAATGTAGCCCAAGCTTTGAATTCATGATCTTCTTGCCTCAGCCTCCCAAGCACTGGGATGGTAGGCCTGGATCATGGCACTAGCTTCCTGAGCAGCTGCTGTGTGCCAGGTACGCTCTAGGTACTGTGGGAGAGTGGTGAACAGATATATTTCTGCCTCAGTGAACTTTCTTGTGTGCTTGGAAATGATCTCCCCCAAGTCTGTGTGGGTCACAGTCCTGAAGCCTCAGTTGTGGAATTTAGCAGTTCTCAGAGACACTGTGGGACAGCGGAGAGGAGTGAGGATGCCCGGCTTTGAACCCTTACAGAGGTGACCTCGAGAAAGTTGTTTTCTTTGCTTCTGTTCCCTATCAGGCAGGAGTTAGGAAAACTGATAATAATATCTCAGGGACTTCATGTGCTCAAAAGAGAGGTACTGCATCTAACAGAATGCTGTCGGCTCCTGGGAAACGTGTCTGGTGCTGGTAACTGGTGTCGCCCGCCACCTCTTCCTCCTTGCAGGGGACCAGGGAGCTCTTGGTGACAGCTCATATTGAGGATGTGCTATGTCTAGATGAGCTGGTTTCTTTACTCCATTTCATTCATTCATTTGTTTTTATTTTTGGAACAAATGTAAAGTCCAACATTTCCCGGCAGCAAGCTGCCAGCACTGTAGGCCTAATTCAGAGTGGAGAGGCCTTCTGCTCCCATCCCGAGGTCCTTCTACCTTCTAGCTATGGAGGCCCAGTTCCAAGGCTGGGATGGTCTGGATTGTTTGGCAGTGGACCACCCGAGGGCAGGGGTCTTGCTTTATTCAAGGCCACTGGACCTCAGCTCTTCCCAACCAGAGCTCTTTGATGGCAGGGAAGTTGTGAGACCCCAACCCCACCCCAGCTTCCCCATCCCTATCTGCCAACCCTGTTCCCCCTTCCTCCCCAATTTTCTCCTCATCCCTCCCATCTCTTCACTCTGCATTCCCAGCTCCTCACCTTCAGTGTCACCAGCTGGAATGGCCTTCAGGACCAGCCCGGTGGCCCTCAGAGAAACAGTGACATCTCGGGGCCTGTGGCTGAGCAGGGCCTGGGGATGGGAATTGAAGAGCTAAAGAGGGGGTCCTGAGAACATGCCCTCTCCCATATCTTCAAGTTCCACTTCTCCTTATCCTGAGAGTCTTCCTGCGGTACTGAGGGACCTGTGGACAGAGGCTTAGACATCCCTAGTCCCCAAGGAGCCAATCAGACTTCTAGGTGGGTAGCTCATAAGGAAGAAATTTTTTGAGCAATAAACCAGCTTTTTTCCTTTCCTTTCCTTCCTTCCTTCCTTCCTTCCTTCCTTCCTTCCTTCCTTCCTTCCTTCCTTCCTTCCTTTCTTTCTTTTAAGACAAGGTCTCACTGTGTAGTTCTAGCTGGCCTCAAGCTCACAGAGATCTGCCTGCCTCTGCTTCCCCAGGGCTAGGCTTAACGACACGCACCGCCACGCCCACCCAGCCTCTAATTTCTTAGAGCACATTGCCTCCTTGTTAGCGTGTAAGGTCAACTTCACCCTTACTCCATCCTTGCAGAATGTGCTGGGGACTGAAAGAGTCTGAGGATATCGTCAAGACAGGGGAGGGGGGCTTCTTTTGGCTCTGTCTACAACCCCCGTATCCCGGAGGCTGGCTTTCATTCGCTATGCCGATGACACTGACCTTCTGGTAGCACACGGACAGCTCGGCTCCTGTGCCCTCAGGTGCCCCTTTCCTTCGGGGTGAAGAGCCCTCTGAGGGGAGACAAGAGAAGGTGAGATGCCCTCCCCCGTGACACCAGGCACAGCTGCTGAGTAGACCTGGCAGCTGTCCCTGGGTGGAGAGGTAGTTGTTAGCGTTCTGACCCACCCCTTGGAAACCAATGTTAGCATTCTGACCCTGCGTCCTGATGTAAACGCCTCATTTTGGGGAAAGGCCGCTCCTCACCTTCCTCTCTCTCTTCGGCTTTTCCTCCCATGAAGTGTGCACCCTCGACCCCTCTCTCCTCCTCTCTCTTCCTCTCTCTACTCTCCCTCTTTCCTATCTTTCTTTTCGTCTCTCTGTTATAATAAACCATTTCCATTCAGATGCAGGATCTGGATCATGAATGACTATCCGCCACTGCCCGGCCGCAGGTGTGGGGTGCCTGCCAGCCTGCTGCTGCTGCATCTGCTCAGCATGCTAGCATGTTTCCCTGAACACGCAGGGTACTTCCCCCCCCCCCCCCGTGCAATATATCATAACAGTAGTATCTTGGGATGACTGCCTTTCAGTCCCAGAGTGCTCTGAGGTAAGTGTGGCCCCGGCATTCAGCAGAGGCCCGAGATGCAGCAGGGTGACCATGGGGGTGACATCTGGTGAGAGGCAAGAGAGTGAGTGTGGGGGAAGCTGAGCCAGGGTGAGCTCTGGGAAAGGGGGAACAGAAGCTCACCTTTGGGGGACTTGGAGTCTTGGATCTTCACCTTCAGCTCAGTGAGGAAAATGTCCTCTGTAGGGTCGTGACTCAGGTTGGTGAAGATCTAGAGACAAGAAGGGACAGGGAAGGAGGGAAGGAGGGAAGGAGGGGGCTTAGAGAAAACTTCTGACCCACAACCGGAGGAGTCCCACCCACCCACCTGCCAATGCTAGGTTCTGAGCTACACAGAGTGATGGCCACATCAGTCCTGACCTTTTCAGCAGTGTAAGCTAAGAGACGCTCCCAGTCCTAAACTGGTTTGAAAGTTCCTGTCACTTGCGTCTGAGTCCTTGCCAAAAGAAAAGAACGGAGAAGAAGAATCTGGAGGTACTGATTCTGGTCAAACCTATCCACCATATACTGGTAAAAGACACAAAATCTCAGCTTCAGAGGAGGAGCCAAGGTCAAGTGAGGAACTGTATAATGTGTGACTAGAATTTATAACAACATGTATTCTTACTAAAAGCTCAAGTAGGTTGTGATGTTTGTGCCATGAAATGTAAGAGTGAAGTAATGTGCACATGAACTAACCCAATTAGCACAGTTTCACAATGTGTACATACCATAAAAAGGCATGTCATAGCCACACACACACACACACACAATATATATATATATATATGTACACACACATATATATGTACACACATACACACACACACACACACATATATATATAAAATATGGGACTTGTATTTGTCATTTTGTTCTTTTTTAAAGATTCATTTTAATCCGGGTGTGGTGGCACACACATTTGATCCTAGCACTCAGGGATTTATTTTATGTGCATGAGTGTGTTGCTCGAATATATGTCAGTATCAAGTGCATCCTAGAACTGGAGTTATGGACAGTTGTGAACCACCAGGTGGGTGCTGGGAATCAAGCCCAGGTCCTCTAACAGAATAAGTGCTGTTAACCACGGAGCCATCTCTCCAGCCCCTCATGTTCATGTTCACGTGGAATGTGAAGTGATTGATGTGACTGTTTGCGGCTGTGTCTGACACGGCTTAATGCTGTTTCTTCATGCTTCAACCTACCAAGGGTTGGGATTCCAGGTGTGCGCTACTAAGTATGGCCTGATGATGAATAATCCAAATACTTAATTTCTTACATAAATTACTAACCATCTTTTTTCCTGTGACATTGACTGGTACCCACGTTAAGTTAATGAGCCTGAAACATATTTGAACATTCTGGGGGAAAACAGAACCTTTGGATATGGCACAAAGCAGAGCAGGAATCTGCAGGAGGATTCTGCAAGTCTAAAGGAGCGGCTGAGTCCAGGTGAGGTAGAGAGCAGATTTTCTCCATCCCTGGCCGGGGACTCAGGAGTCCTACCCCACAGCTTCGCTGTCTGCTGGACCCCAGGGCTCAGCCCATCCTGTACTTCAGCTTTAAGGCCTTGGGCAGGATCAGGCCAGTTTGTAGGTGTGTGCCAGCCACTTCCTGTGTCCCCCAGTGAGGACCACTAAGAAAGTTATGCAATGGAAAGCTAATTAACCTGAGGACCGAAAAGGAAGAAAACCACGGCTCCAAATGGCTCCTACCTACCTATCAACTGACAAGAGACAGGTCATTTGGGAAACTGGAGGAAGAATTTGAAAGCTAAATTCTCTCCCATTGTTATTGTCATCAAAGGTATGGAACTTGAAAACACAGTAGGAGAGGAAATTGAGAGCTGGAGAAAGTCTGATGCTTGAAAGTTCAATGTTATACACACCCTGAATGGGAAATGGACCGAAATTTCGTGGGTTCAGAATGCTGTTGTTCTGGTTTTAGGTGAGCAAGTGCAAATGATGGAGACAGGTAGAGGGGCCTGGCTGAGAAGGAAGATCCAGGAGAAGGGGCATCAGTCTGCGCAAGGCCTAGATGAAGAAGTTCTCACTGAACTGGAGGAGGTGCATGTGCACCAGGAGAGGTCCTGTGAGGCTTGGAATGGGTGTGGTGCATTCTGGATATGGACAGGACATTCAGGGGACCTCATGGGAGGAAAGTCACTCGCTGAAGGGAAGGGCTTGAGGAAAGTAATGAATGAATAGCAACTGTCTCAGAGGAAGAGGAAACTGGCCAGGGATCTCCTCGGGCCAGGATGAAGGTGTGCCACACGGTCTTGGATTCTTTTTTCCAGGTGGGCCTCAGAAGGGTATACGGTCCTACTGGGCTTGTGTTTTGCTGGGAAGAGAAAATGAAAAGAAGGGGGGGGGGGGGCAAAATGGGGAAACAGACTAGTTCAGATGAAGAACTGACTAGAAGGAAAGGAAAGGAGGTAACAACTACCAGAACAGAGGACGGATGTGAGAAAATACAGCGATCTGAAGGTCTCCAGGAGGCTGAAGAGAGGCGTGGTGGGAGAGAAAATGAGAGTGTACTGGGAATTTGTTACCAGAGGATGGAAGACTGTCCCGAGCAGCCTACCCCTGACTCCCAACCTTCTGCTTGAGTTTGAGGTCTTTGAAGTTAATAATGAACTGGTTTGTCCAGACACTATGAAGACCAAGTTGTTAAGAGCAGCCGGGAACTAATTTGCAGCCTAGTCACCAATATCTCCCCAGAGCCAGAGGTTTGACATGGTGGTTAACAGGGTCCTGCAGGCTGGCATGGTCCTCTGGAACCCCAGGGAGAACACTTACCTTAACCTTGTAGAGGTGGAAATAGATGGGTTGGGTGCCCATTCGAACATAGTAAGTGATGACATCCAGGATAAAGGGGTCCACGGTCCGGGATGTGTCTAAGCAGGGAGGCTGTGAGGAACAAGAACAGTGTCTTCAGCAGTCACTCACCTCCAGGCTGCTAGGGGAGGCACCATTGTCTCAATGAAAAACTCCCTACGATGAACCAAATCTGGTCACTCCTTCAACAAGCTCCAAGCCTTCCCGGCCATCTAGTTTTTACTTCTAACCAAAATACAAACTACAATTTTTTGTTCTTTTTTTCAAGATAGGATTTCTCTGTGTGGCTTTGGTTGACCTGGAACTTGCTCTGTAGCCCAGGCTGGCCTCAAACTCACAGAGATCCACCTGCCTCTGCCTCCTGAGTGCTGGGATTAAAGACACGCACCCCCCCCATACAAACTACTTCTAATGAGACTCCACCTCCCCAGGTAAGCTGGTTAATTTCATTTGTGCAGACTTACTGAGCTGTGAGGCAATGTGCTAGCTACCCGAGGATGTAACTAATGATGAAATAGCCCATACAGAAGTTTAGGGTTGGGTTGGATACTCACTATCCAGAAACCTGGGGCAAAAGTTATTCAAACTTTTTGAGGCCTGTCTTCAAGGGAGAAATCAGAGGTTGAACTACATGACCAGATGATGTCCCTTTTGGCTCTGGTCACCTCTGAATCTATTAATAAACTCACTGATAAACCAAGTGTGGTTGCATGTGTCTGTAATCCCTGCTCCTTGGGTGGCTGAGGAAAAAGAATGTTGAGTTAAACTGCACAGTGAGACCCTGTCTCAAAATAAACAAACCAGTGATATTTACATGCTGCTGGGAATGGGCTCAGCCCCTTATCTTCTGTGGCTTCCTTAGCCCTGTGACAGGCACACAGAATAGAACATCCCTGTAGAATGGGATACAGGCTGAGGACCCCTTACCAGAAATGCTTGGGACCAGAGTGTTTCTAACTGCATGATTTCCCCCTTCAGATTTTGGATGTGTAGATGATGAGATATCTTGGCAATGGTAAACATGAAATTCATTTTGTCTCATATGTACCTCATCGTCTTAGCCCAAAGATAATTTCACACATTTTCAGTGTGTCTGTGTTTTGACTATGACCTGTCACATGAAGACAGTGTGGAATTTTATCGAATCATGATAGTGCTCAGAAAATTGTGCGTGTTAGAGCATTTCAAATGTGGGTTTCCAGGTTAGGAATGCTCAAGCTGTGACATCAGAGTTGGCAAGAGGCTCGGCTTTGTCTTAAGCATTGCATATCTAATCCCAAATCCCTCCGGACTCTCACATCTGGTTCATTGAAACATTCCCTTAAAAGAGATCGTGCTTGGCCAGGCGTGGTGGTGCACAGCTTTAAATCCATTGCTCAAGAGGCAGAGGCAGAGGCAGGTGGGTCTCTGCGAGTTCAAGGCCATCCTAGTCTTCATAGTGAATTCCAGGATAGCCAGAGCTACACAATGAAACCCTGTCTCAATGCTCCCTCACACACA
>CABHPQ010160013.1:33458-49981 GCA_902168405.1 Peromyscus aztecus
ATTATGCTGACAATACAGCATTCTGGTAATACATCATTGCTCATAGTGTCTCCAGGTCCTTCACATGGAAGCTGCTTTTGGAAAGGCCATACTAATGATTAATTACAAGAAAGAGTAGAAGGAGAAAGCAAAACTACCAGCAGAGCAGAAGAGTCAAGGCCTCCATCGGACTGTCTCCCATGATCTTCTCTGGCTTTCAAGGGGAAAAGTAGTTTAATACCCTGCTAAACAGTCTTTTGTGTGTGTGCAAAAACATCTCTAGGTGCTATTCAGAAAACAGGCACATACACCCATACATCTTTGTGTGCATAAAACATGTAAGATGATGCCGCAGTCAGGAGGGTAAGAAACACAATCAAGGCCTTAGTTCAGTGGCCAGTCAGAAGGCAAATGCATACATTTTATGGTATGTTTCCAAATGTTAGCTTTTAAGCAATAGATGAGTACTTGGATAATTAAAACATATAAATCAGTAGCTTCCTGTTATATTGGCCACACATTCTTTCTAACTGCAATGAAAGACAGACTCACCACAAGAAGAACACTATATGAGCAAGAAATGGGCAGAAGCTGTATAAGAAAGACCATATAATCCCCCAGGCCTAAGAGAAAGCACTGATGAAATTATATTATGCCCCCAGAGAGGGACATTTAATATGTGAAAGAGGCTGATCCTCTCCCTTTAATCAAAAAACACCAATAGATTTTTTTAAAATTGAGTATGGTGAGATGGCTCAGTGGCTAAGTGAACTTGCTGTTTCTTTTGGAGGCCCAGAGTTAGGTTCCCAGCCTCTCTGTGGGAAGCTCACATCTAGCTGTAACTCAAACTCCAGGGGATCTGATGTCCTCTTCGGGCCTCCACAGGCACCTGAACGCATGTGTGCATGCATGTGCACACAAAATGAAATGAATATTTAATACAAATAAACAAAAAATTTAAAATAACATGCAAATTCTAAAGTTTAGCCAGAAAGATAAACTAGTATATTCTGAAAAGTTCTGTAAAAGAAAAGTAATGTTGTAGGCTTAGCCTTCCAGATATCAAAATAGAATCCTATTGATTTGTACAGAACTGCAGAGATCCATGAAAACACAGGATCCTAGAAATAGCATCACACAGATGTAAGAGTTCAGTCAGGGATACAAGCAGAACATCAAATGGATGAGGCAAGATGGTTTATACAACTAACAGCTTTGGGGTAACCTGCTAAACCCTTGGAAAAAGCAAGATTTTACACACACACCTCAGATGAAGGACTAAAATTATGTGTGTGTGGGATCATCATTTAAATATAAAAATCCAGACTGTTACAGTGTTTGAGTATTGCCATCCCAGGCCTTAAGAAGCAAGACTCTCAGGGCTGGTGAGATGGCCCAGGGGCGAAGTGTGCTGTACAGGCCTGGAGACCCAAATTCAATCCCCAGAAGCCATGTAAAGCCACAAAGTTGTCCTCTGACCTCCACATGAGTGCTGTGGTATGCATCCCCCATCAACACACACACACACACACACACACACACACAGAGAGAGAGAGAGAGAGAGAGAGAGAGAGAGAGAGAGAGAGAGAATGAATTAAAAAGAAGATGCTTCCAAAGGCAGAAGTCACAAAGAATAGAAGTTCTACATTTAACAACAGGAAACAATAAACTCTAACTAAAAACCTGATGGGTAAATGACGAAGTGTAAAAACAAAACCCTGTGCGGCATTTATGGCAGCAAGCGGGTATATGTTTGAAGGCTCTCTCCAGACAGTCACCCACCCTCTAAGTTCTATCCTGCCCCTGTCAGTCATGGTTGGCGGATGGCAGATTCAGTCTGCAGTCAGATCCCCTGGTTCCAAGGGTAGGGGGTGGTGCATCGTAGTTTATTTTGCTGCTTTGGGCAAGTTATCTAATCTCTTTCTACTTCAGCTACCGGGCCTGTAAAATGGAGGCGTAGGTATGGTAACAACAACACCTGGAGACATCAGTGCTCACACTCGGTGAGAACTAAATTAAATCCCATGGGGCTGACTCAGGTCAGGGGCTGCAGACATATCTAACTGGGGGCTCCTCCTGACTCCACCTCCCTCCTCATCTGAGCTTTTTAAAATGTCTCCATCTTCATTCCTGCCAATCACACTCCTCCCCCCCTCCCCTCTTCCCTCCCCTCCCCTCTTCCCTCCCCTCCCCTCTTCCCTCCCCTCCCTTCTTGCCGCTCCTACCATCTCGGCCAGCTTGAGGATGGCGGGACCCAGGGTGTTAACAGTGCTTTCATACCACGGGTCTGCTCGACCCAGGAAGGAAGCCAGCTCTCCCAGCTCAGGCTTTCTGGATGCTTCTGGATCCTGGGGATTTGGGGAATAAGGGGACAGACACACCTGTCAGGTCCTCCCCTCTCAGCCTGGGTGCCCCAGATCCCAGAGCCCAGTGCTCTGTGACTGTGGTGAAGTCATTTAACCTCTTGGGCTCAGCTTCTCTACTGTGTGAAGACATGTTAGTGTTCTGTGTCATAAACACCAGTGGATCAGAAGGGGTTTCGCCGAGGGTCACTTGTCTGTGACACTGAAAAGACGCTGTTGACCTTTAAAGGGCAGAGGTAAGTATTGCTTGGCTCTTGTTCTAGGTAGGGATGAGTGTGGCTTCGTCTCTCCCCCCTCCCCTCAACATCAATGAAATCTGGTCATCTGCCTCAAACTTTCTCTTCCGTGGAGGGGGGCGGGGAGTCTCCCATCAGCTGAAAGCAAAGAATTTCAGTACAGTTAACAACATGCACTGTGAAGATTTTCTAGAGAGACAGTATTCCTGTTTCTAAAGCATACGTCAAGAGAAGATGTTAAAACAACAAATGGACCATGCTTGCTCAGGGCAGAATGGGCATGGCCTTGAGTTTTAGCGGCATCTTCGCCCGTGTTGACCTTGTCTCTCAATTCTGCATCTAAACAAAGCAGCTCTGAAAAACAGCTTAGCGTCTCATTTACCAAGGAAATTCTCTAGGATAAATAAAACACGCTCAGAATTTTTTTCTTACTTTTTAAACGTTGTGTAATTGTTTGCTTCGTGTTTAAAACCACACCCTTTGAGCAAGATAGCAACATCAGGAATATAGACACAGTTAAGGCAGGGTGACGCTCTTGAGAAGCCTGAACCCAAGCTTGGGTGCGTGACACCCTTAGTCTCCGTCTCTCTCCCAAAGCACGTGCTTTCTCATCTCTACTTAGTAAACTCACCAACCCTGCTTCACCCTGGCTCATCTACGGTGTAGTCAAGGTCTGGCTTTACTGAGTGGAGAGGTCCCCGAGGGGGACATGCCTCAGTTTTATTGATCTGTACTGATAATTCCGTTACAAAGACCGGAGGGAGCCCAGCCCAGGGGAGGCTGCTGTGGCAAGACCTGTGTCTTGGCTTCTGACCTGGAAGACCCCTCCAAGTGTGTCTCAGCTCCACATTCTGAGGTAATGGTTCTGGTCCCTGAGCCAGGGAGCCAGGCTGCCAGTGGGTCCCCACCCCTCCCTCTCTTCTCTGATGAGACCTCTGCTCCCGACCCCTCCACTCCTTTTCCATGGTCCCCCTGGCCCCGCCCCCGCCCCGCCCCGCCCCGCCCCGCCCCGCCCCGCCCAGTCACCTGCACAGGCCCCAGCACAGGGATGTAGTAGAGCTGCAGACTGAGCCTAGGAGTGAGGCAGAACTTCTTGCTTTCCCGTTTCCTGGCAACAGGCAGCGAGGTAGGATGGGTAAGAGCTCGGGGTTGCGTGTTGGCATCAAATAGTCTCGGCTTTGCCACTTATCCTGTATTGACTTTGGGCAATTTATATTAGCTTTCTGAGCCTCGGTTTACCCATTTATGAAATGGGAACAGTTGTCATTTCCTGTCAAGCTGATGGCTGGGCACTGGGGATACTCTGCAGTGTTCTCCCTTACCCTCCCTGGCCTTTCCTCTGTCCCGGTAATACCTGTTCGGATCTTTTACCGGTTCATTCCAGACCCACCCACACTCCTGACAACCCCAGTCCCTCCTCCGGGCCTTACCTGAGTCTATAGTAAGCCTGGGCCAAGCGTCCCAGCATCCTATCATCTCCCAGCACGAGCACGCGGGCCGTATGCACCCTGGAGACTCCGGGCAGCAGTTCCCCGTCCCCACTGGGCCTGCCAGTCCTCCGGTGCAACCCCGGGGGCCCATCCCAGCTGCCAGGCATGGAGAAGTCGGGGGGCCACACACGCTTCTTGATGCCTCCCCTGCGCTGCAGTGCGGCCCGCTCCATCTCGGAGCTGCTGGCGTCGGGGAGCTCATCACTCCCCAAAGGAAGGTCCCGCTCAATACCGCTGTCAGTGGACACCCGGGCCAAGTCCCAGTCTGGCCTAAATCCTTGTAGATCCAAGGCCTCCAAGTCAGCGCTGAGGTGCATCTGGGAGCGTGGGCGCAGGAAGAGCACCAGTTCCTTCCCTGAGGCAGGAGAGCAGGGGGAGCATCAGGATGGAAAGGACACCCGATGTGGACAGGACAGCTCCTCAGAAACCTGGGACCCCTGCTTCTCAAACACTGTCCACCTGAACAGAAGCCCCACGGGACACTCCACAAAGGGCAACGGTCCTGTGGTCAACAATGGCCCAGAGTTCTGTGCACTCTTCCCATTGAAGCCAATCCGTAAATGTGTTTCTCCTCTTTTTGAGACGGGGTCTCCTCTCTCTATGTAGCCCTAGCAGTCCTGGAACTCACCACGTAGACCAAGATGGCCTCGAACTCACAGAAATCTGCCTGCCACTGCCTCCTGAGTGCAGGGATTAAAGGCGTGCACCACCACACCCAGCCAATCAGTAAATGTATTAAAAGTTCTGGAGCCCCAGCACTAAAGAAATCAGCTTAACCCAGCACCTCCCGCATTTAGCTGACCCTGGAGCCCTCCCAACCTCCCCCTTCCTGAAGCTTCCCCTGGGACACAAATACCACCAGCTGACCATCAGTGTCTGACCACCAGGTCCAGGGAAGACTTGCAGGTTTTCCTAGCCCCCTCTTCTAGGTCCAGAGAGAGAATGTATTGATCATGACCTAGCATGCAACAGAAAGTGTCAAGACCCAGTACTGCAGCCTAATACTTTCTATCACAATTGGTGTCCTTGTCCTCACTCTCTAGAAGAGCCAAGAAGATTGGGACAGGACACAAGAGCAGAGGGAAATGTCTGCTCTGGAAGGCCCTGTCAGGTCTGGGTATCACAATGGGTTCTGCTTGCCTCCCTTATGGGGACATTGATGGCGTTAGCATGGGCATGAGACCAATGGCTAATGCACTGGACTATTCCAACCTGGAGAAGATATGGTCTTTGTCCAGACGTGTGGAACAACTCAGAGAACAAAACTGGAACACAGGCAGGAGCCCAGACGTGTGAACACACACGGACACACACCACTGTTCTCAGTCATTTCTACAGGGACTCAGAGGCTCAGGCACGTACAGAGCTGTTCCTGGTCGGTCCACAGGTGGAAGGTGATGTAGGGGCTGGGCAGAGGGATGCTTGGCAGTCGGTCTTGGAGAAGGTCACCTGAAGAAAGGAGCAGGCTGTGGGGACTGTGGGGAGGAGGGTTGTAGACAAAAGAGTCCAGGGAGACCGAGGGGATGGAGTCAACTCAGGTCTATCCTGCCCACTTCGTCCAGCCTGGGTTGCCAAGTTCAGGCCTCAGTGTGCTTGGTGCACTGGCCTCTGCTGTGGTCTCCTGCCCATTTCCCTGGCATCTTGTAACTGTTATGGCTAAAGAAGCTCCGTTTTATGCCAGGCATCCATCTTGGTACCCACCAGCCATTTGTCTCTGACTCTAGTCCCTGGAAGATAAGTTCCCAGTAACCCTGACTCAGTGACCCCCTCACCCAAAAATGTGCAGCCGTGACTATCTACTTGTTATGATATGACTAACTGCTTTTTTTGCTTCAGTAGCTTGCTGACGCAGATACCCAAAGATTGTTTTGAGTTGCCTTAATCACTTAACTTGGCAGAACAGAACAGTTTTTACTTGCTTGCATGGATATAGAAGGTCTTCATGTGGTTTTCCCTTTAAAAGTCCTCCCCCCCATCCCTCCTTCATGGCAATGTCAAATTTGGCTCAGAGAGATCGTTCGTCCTGCTAGCAGCTAATCAATAACACTTTTAATTATAATTGGATTGAGTCTATGGTCTTCTCCCAGGGGTCACAAACTCCATAGGCAGTAACTACTGTGGGTGCAGTCAGTGACCATATGTTCTGACACACTCAGGCTGACACATCCCCTGGGTGCTTTGAGTGACTGTGCAACAGGACACACGCAGGAATCATCCTACCACAACTAGGACACACCCCACTCATGGAACTTACTCCTGTGGGGGGGGCATTGCTTTATCATCATTCAAAATAGAAAGGAGGTGTGCAGGGTACAAACCACCCCAAGGGACAAATAATGCCAACACCTAGTACTTGCCATTCTGTGGAGGTGTTCTAAGGATCCAATCTGTTGGTCACCATGCCAGAACAAGATTCGAATCCTGGTTCTGCTGCTTACTAGCTGAGTGACAGCCTGCAGACATTTTAATCTCTTTCTAAAGCAGTTTCTAAATCTCCTCTGTAAAATGGGGGCAATGATCGCTTTTACTTCTTAACTTTACAAATTGTTTGATTTGGCATGTCATAGACTTAAATCATGTTAAATGTTTAGAGTAGCTAATGGGATAAAGCGGGGCGCGCTTTGCAGGTGCGGGCTATCATGATCCCGTTAGCCACTTGCTTAGCCCCAGGGCCTGCCAACTCTCTAAGCTCTTCTCTAGGTCCCCAGGATCCTGGGATCTAAGGCATCTGCTCCTGAAATCTCATTCTGCCTAGCCTAGCTCTTCTGCGCCCCCTGCTGTTGGTGGTCCCTTGGCAAGTCCCCACCCACCAGCCCCTGCTTACCCACGCAGCGCTTTCTTGTGACCGCCGCCGCCGGCCCTAGCAGCGAGCAGTAAATCTCCTCGAGTCTCTCCAGGTGTCCCAGCCGGCTGGGACTGTCCTCGCCTGCCACCTGCTCTATGGCAGCCACTACGGCGTGGAAATAGTGTTCCAGGATGCGACGGGAGCTGGCCTACAAGGAGGGACATCAGAGCCTGAGTCCTGTTCACTGCCCTATCCACCAACCTACACCCTGTCACACTCCTACGCCAAATTTGGCAGGACCACCAACAGTCCAGCATGGCACCTCCCTTAGACTCCTCCTAGGGGGCTGGGCAGGAGCTGCCTGGTGAAGGATTGGGGATTCCATATCCAGAGCCTGGGTTTCTGCCAGGCTATGGCTGTGGCCCCCTGTTACCTGTGGGTAGGCTGTGGGGCTCCTCTCTGGCTTTCATACCCTATAAGGAGGAGGTAGCTATGAAGAATCCACCAAAATAAGGGATTCAAGATGTGGGGTTCAGACTGGACAATTCCAGAAGGAGAGCAATGCTCTGATGCAGTTTGAATGGGCAGAGCCAGGTTTGAATAATGAGCTGAGGAAAAAAAGATTGCTCATATCCTCCCCACTTCCTGAATCAGGGCCTCTGGGTGCCTGGTTCCACCTGCTGCAACAGTTCTAAGCCCGGTCAAGCCTCTCCATCTTCAGCCTGCAGCCAATCCAGTCTTACCCAGCTTTCCTTGCTACCCACAGAAAGTCATTCCTAATGGCACCAGTCCGGGCTGGAGTAAGTGCTGGGAACAGCTTGAACCCCCCACCACAGGAGTCATTTTTGAGCACTGGCTAAATGTAACAGCAAATGCATACCGTGTAGCCAGTACAAGTACATGCTTCCCAAGGAATATGCATGCACAGGCCATGTTTCCAATGTCGTGGGAAAATATACATTATATGAAGCAGTTGCAGAGTTCGGTAGCTCCATGTGTTAAAAAGGAGTCAAGGTTGGGGCCCAGAAGACAAGGGGTCAAATTTTAGCTCAGTCTCTTTGTTTCTGTGTGAGCATGAGTAGATGACCACTTTCTCTGTGCCTTAGTTTCCCATCTATTAAAATGTAGCTGCATTTCACAGTGCTGTTGGGAGAACTTCAAAATGTGATCAGGTTTAGCACAGTGTCTCAAACAGTCGATAAACTGGCTACGAAATCTTCAATGTCATCATTATTAAGGAAATATACCAAATGTTCATTTCTGTTATTTCTAAGTAGAGAGGTTGTGAGTGATTTCTATCTTTTTCTTCAAGGGACTTATCTGCATCTTTCATATTTCCTTTATTAAACATGTATGAATTGCTGATTTGTGGGGGAAAGGGTGACATGGACCAGAAGCAGGAAGAGTACAGGAGTGCCCTTGATGAATGCCCAGGGTGGGGTGTTAATTACCTGCAGCTTCCTGTTCAGAGCACCTGTGTGGCAGGTGTCCCCCAGAGCTGCCTGCAGAGCGTGGGCGACCACATGGCGCATGCAGGCCTCAGGTGTCTGCTGCTCCTGGGCCGCCTCAATCTCCAGCAGCAGGGCGCTGCACACGGAGGGAGAAACCAGCTCAGGGTCCACAAACAGGAACACTCTGGGGGCAAGAGTGGAATGAGATGCTGGATGGACACCCCCAAAAGCTTGCGTGGACACCCCAATTATATAACGCCTTTGATAACAAAAGCAGTTTCCAGTGTTTAATTTTCTTAAAAAGAGAAGCTTCAGATTCAAAAACCTCTAAGTGGGACCCACAATCAGGAGAAGCAGGGACCCACAATCAGGGGACTGAGGCAGGCAGGAGTCTCAGGGCCCTTTCCGAGGGGCAGCTGGAGTTCCCTCAACCACATGGTCCCATGTGGAGGAGCACGTTAAGTCCTTCATCCAGGGAAGTTCCAGCCTGAGTCCTGCTTTCTGGTCCTCAGCATCCTGGTCCAGTACTCATCACCCTTTGGGGAGACCTTCAACCTCTCCTCTGGTACTGGAGCTCTGGACCCACATAAACCTCATCTTTGCTCATCACCCCGATCACATCAGAAAACTGACTCACCCACACTTTCCTTCCTCAGGAAACCATGCCATGCTCTCCCCTCCAGCACTGAGTCCCCCCCCCCCCATGCCCTTTCCCTCCGTACCCTTCCCGAGCATAGCTCTCAAGTTTCCAGCCTACATGGTGCCACACCACAAAGCTAAATCCACTAACTTGCCTGCAGCAGAGAGAGGCACTTACTTGCCACCCCTTCAACTTATCTAAGGGCTGAGAATTCCTTAAGGCAAGCCCCCAGGGTTCAGTCTCTGCAGCTACTTCTGGCTGCCTGGCTTGATTGGATGTGGCTTCTTTGTGGCACAGAACAGGATACAGGGAGGCCACAAGAAGGGAACAGTGGCGTTGCTCTGGGCCATGTGCTTCTTCTGCACAGGAGCAGGGTCACTCTGCACCCAGCCAAAGAAGAAAGGCCCAGAAACCGATACAGCTGCCACCCTTGAACTGGAAGTGCATGTCACTGTTGGGCTAGTATGCAAGCTCCGTTGAGAGTTATTCTTCACCTGGCCTCCTCATTTGTCCTCCCGCCAGGGAACAGTTGCCAGGTACCCAGCCCTTGGAGGGAGCTGAAGGTAGCAGCCACACCAGGCCTCTTACCTCTCCTGGTAAGGGTACAGTTCACTCATCAGGTTCTGCTCCGCAATGACAGTCCTTTGGAACAGGGTACCTGCAAACCAGATCATATCAGCGAGCCAGCCTCTGGGTCTCTGACTCCAGTTCTCCTGGAAGGAGCCGAGAGTTTTGAGCTCTTTGGCATCCTGGAGAAAACAGCCTGATATTGGGTGGTACTGCATTGCAGCACAGGAGGCCAGGATGCCCAGCAGCTCTCACCTGGGACGGCTGCCTCTGTTTTCAGCCTTATGGCACAGTCCAAGGCGACGGTAGAGTAGGGGGCAGGCAGGGTCAGCAGCCTGGTGCAGAAGGTGTAAGCTCTATGGTAGAGATCTTCCGTGATGCCTGTGGCCTGCTGAGAGGGAGGGGTTGGCGCTCTAGATCTTGAAGGGTCTGGGGTGGGGTGGATTAGAGCAGGTGCGAAAGAAGGAAGGTTGGGATGGACAGCCAGACTGCCTCCGTGCTCTCCACATCCTCTGGTTACAACCTCTCCTCCCAGCATCTCTGAGAGCTCCCTACAACACCTTAGCAAGACAGAAATTCACCCTACATTCTCAGCAGGTCAGTTCTCTCCCAGCCTTAATGCTGGAGCTATGTGGTGTATTTCTGAGCATCTCCAGGTTTGGAAACTTGGAGCTACTTCCTAAGTCTCTGCACCTCCATGAATCTCACAGGTGTAAGGTACCCTTCTTTTCCTCCCCTCCCCCTTCTTCCTCAATGTGCTTGACTCCTTTGTCCCAGCCCCACCCTCATCCCAGATGCTGCAGTGACACTCCCCACACCCCATCACCAGTTCCTCTAACCAGGAGTGCCAACCATTGCTTTCTCATGACTCATCTCCATGTAGAGACCGCCAATCATAAGAAGTCAATAGTTCTGGTCCATGTTTAGGATGATGGACATTTAGAGTTCACTGAAGAGTCACAGACAAGCAGCAGGCACTGGGCTCCTTCCTCCCCTAGCTTGTCTCAGAACTCGGAGTTGGAAAAAGGGGGCAGTTTTAAGCCTCAGGATATTGGTTAGATAAGGCTTTGCATCCTGGACCAGTAGGATTGGGAGTTGGGGATGAGATTATGCTGGAGGAGTGTGAAGATGGTAATTCTACAGGGAGAGAGGGCAGGGATTTCTCAAAATCAGGGACTTTAAAAAACCTCTGTCATGCGCCAAAATGCCACACCAGCCATTTTTGCCTTCCATCTTGGAGTCCTATTCTGCAGAATTGAGTATTAAAAATGGTTTTGTGCCGGGCAGTGGTGGCACATGCCTTTAATACCAGCACTTGAGAGGCAGAGGCAGGTGGATCTCTGTGAGTTCAAGGCCAGCCTGGTCTACTAAATAAGTTCCAGGACAGCCAGGACTGTTTACACAGAGAAACCATATTTCAAAACAAACATGAGTTTTGTTTTCTCTAGTCTCTTGAATTTGTTGTTACAGAGTGAGGGTCTTGTTACTCACAATGATGACACACGAATGAACAACCCAAGGACCCACACACTGTCGAAGACTCTATTTGTTCTTCACACTGTCTCGACTACCCCATTGCCTGTCCAATTTTACCTCTGGGTAGAGGGGAAAGACAGAGTGTATGGGAAGGCCAGCCCAGGCTTGCCCTAGTAGAGATTAGGTGTCAACAAGGAAGACAGGACAGGGCCCTGTGACTTGACGTTCCTGTCATGTGGGTGCTGGGAATTGAACCTGGATCCTCTGGAAGAGCAGCAAGTGACTCTCAACCTCAGTCACTCATGCTTGATCCCAGAATAAATGGTCTCTTAAGCACTTTGAGAATTGTGTTATATTTCCCCCAGCCTCATGACCTTGTCACCTTGACCCCAACCCCATCTCACCTTAGTGAGCACGTACATTAGAGTGAGCAACAAGGGAATGATGACATGCCGCACATCCTCGCTCTCTGCCTGGAAAACAGGAGATCCTGGCATCGTGCTGGGCTGGGGGCTCCAGGGACCACCACGTCCTAGCTACAGAGGGCAGGTTAGGCTGGGGGTGCCGGGGAATTAGGAGGAAGGCAGTAATAGAGTATGCCAAGGGGAGTGGCCTGCTGCGGGGAGGGGGGGAGAATAGGGTAGGGGGACTGGAGAGATGGCTCAGAGGTTAGGAGCACTGACTGCTCTTCCAGGGGTCCTGAGTTCAATTCCCAGCAACCACATGGTGGCTCACAGCCATCTGTAATGAGATCTGGCGCCCTCTTCTGGCCTGCAGGTATACATACAGGCAGAACACTGTATACATAAGAAATAAATAAATCGTTAAAAAAAAAAAGAAATAATCTGCTTCTTTAAAAAAAAATAGTGCTGTGGGATGTTCTGTATGGCAAATGTGTTGCTAATAAAACACTGATTGACCAGTGGCTAGGCAGGAAGTATAGGCGGGACTAACAGAGAGAATTAAAAGAACAGGAAGGCAAAGGGAGTCTCTGCCAGCTGCCAGCCAGGTGCCAGCCAGGACAAGCAGCATGTGAAGATGCCGGTAAGCCACGAGCCATGTGGCAAGGTATAGATTTATAGAAACGGATTAATATAAGATATAAGAACAGTTAGCAAGAAGCCTGCCACGGCCATACAGTTTGTAAGCAATATAAGTCTCTGTGTTTACTTGGTTGGGTCTGAGCGGTTGTGGGACTGGCAGGTGAAAGAGATTTATCCTGACCGTGGGCCAGGCAGGAAAACTCTAGCTACAGAGTAGGGTAGGGAGTAGCAAGGATGTGGAAGCCCTCTGTGAGGGGCGGGGCAGATGGAGGAATCCTCGTGCAAGGCAGGTAGGAAAAAAGCTGCATAGATCCCACATGGGAGCCAAAGCTAATTGACAAGCAAGGCCACAACTTGGAGCGGTGTTTCCCAAGCAGCAACATGCAGGACATGGACAATTTGGAGTAGTACAAGGATAAGCCTCCACGGTGGCACATATGTGCGGAATACATACATCTTTTATTTCTGCCATGGCTATGTTACGGAGTTTCTTTTTGAAATATGCTAACTCAAGTAACGATGGGAGCGGATGGATAGAAAATAGTGCTAAGATAGAAGTCAATGAAGAAGACGAGCCTGGTAAAAATCAAGCATATGGCCCACAAACGACTCGAGTTTGGGAGCACAGAGCTGCACAGGTGGACCCCCAACCTGATGGGGCTCCCCTCTTCACTCCACCCCTGCTGCCTCCCTCAGACTTGAGCACCAACCTTCTCCAGCTCTCTGAGGAGAATTCGCACCAGCACGGAGCTCTTTCCTGGATCTCGCTCTACCTTCTTGTGCAGAGACCATCTCCACATACCTGGGCCAGGAGAAAGGGGGGCCTATCATGGCTGAGTGGGTCAGAGGATCTCAGAGGCTATTCCCCTGAGCCCTGGGTCCTAGGTTGCGGTTGGCCAGCTACATCTGACCCTGTAGTCAGAGCTGACCCCAGGTGCACATGATGAGCTCCTCCCATGGTTCTTTCTGGACAGCGAGCTCCCACTAACAAGGGGAGGGGTCAAGGAGGGGACGGAGGTGTGTGTGTGTGTGTGTGTGTGTGTGTATGTGTGTGTGTGTGTGTGTGTGTAGCACAGAGCAGTGGTATCTGCTGGCCCAGAGCCCCAGCCACCTTCTGAATGTTTCCAGGTCTGAGAGGAGTTTTGTCTGGAAGTGGAAGTAGGGACCAGGTGGCCAGGAAAGAGGGGAGCAGAGCCCCATTGCTGCCTGCAGTGTGGAAGCCCAGTCCTCACTTACCCAAGACTTCACTTTTTGTGGTTTCAATTACCCACCACCAACTATGGTCTCAACATATTAACTCTAGGAGGGTTGGACTAGGAAGCAGAGAAGCCTTGGGTAAATTTTTAGATTTTCAATAAGAAGACAGCTGGGCTGGAAACTCCTCACCTGAGAACTCCAGGCTGGAAACCCCTCACCTGAGAACTCCAGGCTGGAGACCCCTCACCTGACAACTCCAGGCTAGGCCCTCCCTGAAATGCCTGGGGCAGCACTGGCCAGCTGGGATTGAGAGTCAGGAGTGGTTGCTTCCTGCTCCAGCTCTTACCCCGATTACTCTGGAGGGCTGGGGCTGGGGTGTTGAGCTCTCGAAGCACAGCCTGTACGCTCCTCTGGAAGTCCAGCTCCACATCTGAAAGTGGGGGAACCTTGAGGTCAGGAACTGTTGTGTTCACCCCATTTGTCCTTCCTGCTGCCCCCGCCCCCATCCTCAAGAGAAAATTCTTAGCCTTCCTATAAACCTTAAGAGGTGCCTGTGGTAATCCATCAACGAGACGGCAACCAGCACACTGCTCTGAGCTGGAAGATAGTATTTCTATTAGTATTTCTGTGTTCTTTGTAAAACCATCATTTGGAAAAGTGTGGATGTATGGCAGTCTAGTCCCCGCTTACCCGAGACTTCACTTTTTGTGGTTTCAATTACCCACCAACAACTATGGTCTTAACATATTAAATGGAAATTCTAGAAATAAATAATTGATGAGTTTTAAATAGTTTGTTACTTGGAGGAACAGGGTAAAAAATCTCATGCCAGCCTCTTCTGTTAGTCATTAGTAGTCATAATGATTACTAGCTAAACTATCTTAATATAGCAGTGTTTGTGTTCTAATAGCTTTTTAAAAATTGGTGTATAAGCTGAGTGGTGGTGGTACAAACCTTTAATCCTAGTACTTGGGAGACAGATGCAGGTGGATATCTCTGAGTTTGAGGCCAGCCTGGTCTACAGAGCTAGTCCCAGGACAGCCAAGGCTACACAGAGAAACCCTGTCTCAACCACCCCCCCAACACAATTTTTGGGTGTGTGTGGGCATATGCATGTGTATGTATGTGTATTCAGGTATGTGCATCCATACACATGTGTATGGAGGCCAGATGAGGATGCCGAGTGTCTTGCTTTATCATTCCTACCTTATCCCTGTGACTTACCTAGGATTCCCCTGAAGTGTTGTTGGAGACAAGACACCCAACAAATTACAATATCCAAAATCTAGATTCCCTTCAAATGATGACCTGCCAGTCTCCAAGCCCAGTTTCTCTCATGTTCCCCTACACTAGTCAGATAAGACAGGTTAAGAATTAAAATTAAAATACTTTCCTCAACTTGTAACTTTATTTTATGACTGTGGGTATGCATACAGGTGTATATGTGTGTATGTGTGCTGTGCGTGTGAGTGTAGGCATATGTATGCATTGGTGTGTTGTGGAATATTATTTTAATTAGGCAAAGATGTGTTACATTTGTTTATACTGTGGAATATTACTTTAGCTGTGTAAAGGTGTGTTACTTTTGTTTATGTTGCATTTGTTTCGTTATGTAAAGATGTGTTACATTTGTTTTGCCTTGCCTGCCTAAGGCACCTGATTGGTCTAATAAAGAGCTGAATGGCCAATAGAAAAAGGATAGGCGGGGCTGCAGGCAGAGAGAATGAATAGGAGGAGAAATCTAGGCTCTGGAGAAAGGAAAAAAAAAACGAGAGAAGAGGGAGAGAACAAGGAGACACCCGGGCAAGAAGCTGGGCAGCCACCAGCCAGACAGACAGAGAGACAGCAGGAAAGTAAAATTTAAAGAAAGTAAGAAAAGGTAAAAAGCTCCAAGGCAAAATGTAGATGAAGAGAAACAGATTAAGTTATAAGAGCTAGCAAGAAAAGAGCTAAGCTAAGGCCCAGCATTCAAAACTAATAATTCTCTGTGTCATGATTTGGAAGCTGGTTGGTGGCCCTAAAGAAAAAGCCTGGTACAATGGTAGGCATGTGGAGGTCAGAGGATCACCTCCAGGAGTCTGTTCTGAGCTGTCATGGGTTTTGGAGATCAAGCTAGGGTCACCAGGCTTTCAAGCTCTTCTGTCTACTGAGCCATTGTGACAAAGACTTTTGTTTGTTTGTTTTAGAGACAGGGTTTCTCTGTGTAACAGACATGGCTAACTTGGAACTTCTTTGAGACCAAGCTTGCCTTGAACTCTCAGAGATCTACCCACTTCTGCCTCCCCAGTGCTGGGATTAAAGGGGTACGCCACCACACCTGGCTCAGGCCGAGACTTTTGATCCCTAGATAGATAGGGTCTACATCCTTGTTCAGCAGAAGACAGATTTTTAGGAGGAGGGCATCTATGATCCTTAAGTAACCCTTACGATTGAGAGAGAAAAATGAGGCAGAATAGAGAGAGAGACAGAAAATGGTGGGGAAGTGAGCGAGGAAGGAGCCCTCGCCCTGAGCCGAGAAACAAGAATTCCACCAAGAGTATATGCTGAAAGGCTGTCCCCACAGACTGCCATTCCCCCCCTCTACAGACACTTCTGGTTAAACCAGCAATGACCCAGGCTCACGACCTGAGTGTATTTGAGCTTCTGTGAGCCTTACTCCCTTCCCCCGTCGGAGTCTGAGAACCTCAAACAAGACTATTAACTTTGTCCACAGGTGACGATTCCTAATCCCTGTGATCCTATTGATTGTAACCCCTCAGGAGCTCCTCAGGATCCCATCTGATCCCATCTGAACATTTAAGTTCCTTAGTCACCATTTAAGGACAAGAACTTCAAAGCCACCCACATCCTATAGTCAACAGTTGTCAAGACCGTGGAGCGGGGCTGTTTGGGACCTCACACCCACGCTCTTGGGGTGTCTTGTCTTTCTTTCTGAGCATCCCTTTCTTGTAAATCTCTATAAAATATCTTTAATAAGCCCTAGCTCTGCTTTAAAAAAGAAAGCGTCATATAAATACTGTCCCTGGTAGCGACAGGAACATTGTGGGTTCACACTGTCCCAGGCGGCTTTGGTGACACTGTGCCACACTCCTCTAAGCCCTTCTCTTCTGGCCTCAGCCTTGGCCTCTGTCCTGACTCTGGCTTGTCCATCTCACTTTCATCAAGAAACCCGGTAAATCAGAGAGAATCCCCGGCCTTCGGACCCGCCTCTGGCAAGAACCCCGCTAGGTCAGGAAGTTCCCAGTTACTGAGTCCCCACTCGGAAGTCCTTCTGGATTCCGGATTGGGCCGGCTGT
>CABHPQ010160014.1:0-40089 GCA_902168405.1 Peromyscus aztecus
CCTCACACTGGGTTGCCTCCCCAACCTTAATACAAAGTGGGGCGGTGCTTAGTCTTACTGCAACTTGATATGCCGTGTTTTGTTGACATCCACAAGAGGCCTGTCCTTTTCTGAACAGAAATGGAGGAGGAGTGGATGGGTGGGGGAGGGGGGCAGAAGAGAGGTGGGGGAGGGGAAGGGAGGAGAGGAGGGAGGGGAAACTGCCATAGACATATAAAATAAATAAATAAAATTTTTTAAAAGATTGTGATTTTTCCTGTAAGTTAGTTACTATGATTTAAAACTTCCATGGTTTTATACTTTATCCACAGTTAAATAAAATTTATGGGCAAAGCCCTTACTCAGACTGAGCTCTGTGTGACGCCCCAGATCAAACAGACTCAACCATGCTCAGGTTCCAGATCCCCTATTAGTTGTGGTTTAGTAGAAAGATAGAGTGGCCAAATCCCCCAGAGGCCAGTTTCAGTCAGCTCAATAAAGCAAGATACCAAGATAATCAATTTCAAACTGGCCAGGAAACTCTCTCCCTGCCCTTTCAGCTTCCGTGGACCTGGAAATTGTTGTGCAGGCTGCTGGGGAATAAAGAACCTCAGTGGTTTTAGCCATGATTGGGCCTTATATACTATAAAAACCAACCTGCCAGGCAAATTATATCTAATAGGGCAACAGTGGCGTGATGGTTATGGCGGTACCCAACCACTTTATGATTGGGTGTGAAGCCTGCACCGTGGGAGGGATACATGTCCGCTACTGTGAACCTGGTCAGAAGCCTGTGACAGGATACAGGGGGCATTCTACTGGTATTATTGCACTAAATGGTTGTGTTGTCAAACTACCATTCTTAACATTTATGTTTAGATGCATATGTTTCTGTTGCTCTCAACCTGGGTCAGAGAAGCTTCTTTTTGCAGTGGAGAGCAGTTAGTGCAGAGTCTCATATCTTGTCATAACTGAAAATGAATGATGAATGACCTTGAGTGCTCAGCCGTGTATAGGTCAGCAACCTCCTCCCACTCAAGGTCAGAAACATCATAGACAAGGGGACAGAAAGAATGAAAAAGCTGGGAGAAGAGCTGTGGGATGCTGTCTTCCAGCCACGGCATGGCTAATGTCACGGCAGCTGTGGTGGCATGCACAAGATAAAACAGTCAAAATTCCAGCATGGGTCAGGGAGAGGCCCCCTATGCCCACTTCCGAGCTGAGGAGCGATTAACAGTTCATGGCTGCTGAGGGGCTAAGAGTTGCTTTTCTTTGTGGAGGTGGCTACTGGTAGATTTCCCATGCCCCAGAGGATATCCTGACACCTATTCATGGTCAGAAATAACTGGACTTGGATCTGGTACTATAACTACTAATAAAAATAACAATTTAAAACAGGACATGAATTTAGGAGGAGATGCATTAGTGTTTTTGAAGAGAGTTGGAAGTATGTAGTAGGGGTAGATAAGGTGGAAATACATTGTGTGTGTGTATATATATAAAATTTTCAAAGAAGAAATGTATTAGTATTTTTTATTGCTATGACAAAATACCATAACAAAAGCATTTAATTGGGTTTACAGTTCCAGGGGGTTAGAGTCCGTGATGGCGGAACCAAAGTATGATGTCAGGAACAGCAGCTGAGAGCTCTCATCTCGCACTGCAAGCAGGAGGCAGATAGAACTCGCTCAGAATAGCATGAGTCTGTGGTAAGCTCCAAGCCCACCCCATAACACACTTACTCCAACAAGGCCACGTTGTCTAGTCCTTCCAAAACAGTTCCATGAACTGGGGGCCAAGTGTTTAAACACTAGCCTATGGAAGCCATTCTCATTCAAACCACCACAATAAATTAATACATTATTTTGAAAAATTGCAGAAGAGGGGTTGAAATGATTGAAAGAGTCAGAAGACAAGGACATCTGCTGTGAAATTATGTCTTCTACACATGACAAGAAAGCCGCATGCATGAAATTTCAAAGGGGAAAAAAAACGAATAAGACCTATATAGTGACAATACCAGTTGACATGCCAAGATCGATTGGGGAAATATCACAAGGTCCTTATTGGAGGAAGTCAAGACAGGACCCACATAGGGAAGGAATCTGGAGGTGGGAACTGATGCAGAGGCCATGGAGGAGTGCTGCTTACTGGCTTGCTCCTCCTGGCTTGCTCAGCCTGTGTCCTTATACACCCATGACCACCAGCCCTTGGATGACACTACCCACCATGTGCTAGGCCCTCACACATTAATCACCAATTAAGAAAAGACCTTACAGCTGGATCTTATAAGGCATTTTCTCAATAGAGGCTCCCTCCTCTCTGATGACTCTATCTTGTATCAAGTTGACATAAAACTAGCCAGTACAAAGAGCTATACAGCAATTAATGGCTGCTGTAGCTACTGAGAGAGGGAGAGCCAATGTTCTCCAGGGATGAGTGCCCCCCATAGGTAATCCAATCTCAAGCAGTCAGCCCTAAACAAATGCACATATGGGGAACACTAAATGGACTCAGCACACTGTGTGTGTGTGTGTGTGTGTGTGTGTGTGTGTGTGTGTTGTGTGTTTAGTACTTCTATGTGTATATTAGCTGTGGAATCTCCAGCAGTTATCAGCAAGAAAAGATTAACCTTTGAAGCTGACCTGGGAGGGTCTAAAGAGGAAGCTAGGTCTCTAGGGAGGCTCTGGCCTTGCAGTGTAGCCTATGTAGCCAAATGTTGAGCTGGCTTGTTCTGAGGAAGCATAGGTTTCTCAGAGTAAAAAGGGTTCTGTCCAAAATTATACTCAGCATCAAATGCACGGGCCTCTAATTGGCTAACTGCTGTTGGGAGATACGGAGAACTGTTGCCTCTCAGAGCTGAGGGTGAAAAAGAATAGCATGTTGTGTGGTTAGCACACAAATTCTTTAAAAGTGTGCATGAGTGTTTGAAGAGGGGGGGAATTATTATAATGGCTTCCCTCAGTGTCTACTCCCCAACAACCAGTTACACAGAGTTCAACCAAAATTGCTAAATTGTTCCTGAGAAATCTTAGGCAAACCACTCCCACTCTCTAAGTCTCAGTTTAATATTAACATGGGATTTCAGTGATAATTAATATGTGTATCTGAAGTCTTGAGATATGGTAGCCTCTTGAAAATCAGAATGTATTAAAAAGTAAGTGTTTTGTTAAATAGTAAATGCTTAATCTGCCCAGACAGGACACTCAGAATGGGAGCTCAGCTTCCTTCTGGCTATGTGACATTGAAAAGGTTATCTGAATACCCTGAGCTTCTATTCTCAAATGTGAAATGATGTACTGGAATATAATAAAAACAATTACAATGTTTGTTTGTTTAAGAATAAAACAGCATATCCAAAATCTTAACACAATGTCTGCCATATGCTACATTCTTAGTAAATTTTTTTAATATACCAAGAAGAAATGAGACTCCATAAAAGCCACCAATCCCACTGTGAAATGGCATGGAAGCACCCCCAGGAAATGGGTTATTTTTAGAAATTAGTAACTGAGACTCCCTCCAGTGCCAGCTCCCTAAAGCTCTCAGCATGACCAGGGTTCTTGGAGTCTGAAATTTTGAATCTACGTGTGGTTTTCACACAACTCAAGGGGACCAGACTCCTGGCCAAGAAGAAATGTGAGTACCCAACCCTAACCAGCATGCTTTTTGTGGAGAGGATCCGGGGAGATGGTGAACATTGCTGTGGTTTGGATATGAAGTACCCCCACTCCTGCTGCTCCTGTGTTAAAGGCATGGTCCTTCATGTAAGTTCAGAAGAGGGGCTTTGGGGAGAGTGACTTTCTACAACCCCTGTCCAAAAACAGCCAATGACTTCCTACTGTGCAGCAAATGATATAAACAGCATCAGGCTCCATATTCTTGCCCTCCAGCACTCATCCCCATCCAGCTCTCTGGCTGTACCATTCATGAACTGCTATTCCCTCCCCAGACTGGGCCAGCTCCTTTGTGACTGAGCCTGAATCCCATCCCGCGCATTCTCCTAGCAACAGTTGTACATTTTCCTACCTCATTTCACTGGTTAGTTTTTGTCAATTTGACACAAAGGGTCACTGGGGGAGAGGGAACTTCAACTGAGGGATTGCCTCCATTGAGTTGGACTGTGGGAATGTTTGTGTGGCATTTTCTTGATTGCTACACAATGTAGAAGGACTCAGCCCACTGTAGGTGGTATCATCCCTAGGTGGGTGCACCTGGACTGTGTACGAAAGGTAACTGAGCAAGCAGAGGAAGCAAACCTGTGAACAAGGTTCCTTCTTGGTTTCCGCTTCAGTTCCTGCCTCTGTGCCCTCAGTGATGGGCGTGTAAGGATGGACATGGACGCCAAGTAAACAAACCCTTTCCTCCCAAAAGATGGCTTTGGTCAGTGTGTCATTACAGCATCAGATAAGAAACTAAGGTACTCATCCATCCCCTTCTCAGTTTTAACTGCTCTTCAGTAGCTTTCTGATCTGTCGAGATCTCATCTATCCTCCAAGCTTAAAATTATCAGTCACTGTAATCCTTTCACTCTTAACTATTCCTTTTGCCTGATCCTTAACTCTGCTATGGTGGTCACTTTTGTGTTAATCTTTACCTAGAGCCACACCAACGCTAGGTTACAATATCATTTAAGGCCAGGAAGACCACCTAGCCCGAATTTGCAGCGTACCCACTAAAATATTTGTTGAATTTTGTTATATTTAATTAGATCCAGAAGATAGTTCAAATGAATTTTTGTGGGTATTGTCTTAAAATGTAATTCAAGTATTCATTTAGTAATCATTTTCTGCATGCTTTTTTTCTGTTCATTTTTTGTTGTTCTTGATGAGATTCAAAATGACATTAACAACACACGCGTATAGTAGAGCTGACTGAGAAATTAATTGCACAGATACAGGGAGCAGGCAGCCAATGGTGAACAGTGAGTGATGTGCATGAGGAGGCTTAAGGGAGCTAGGCTTGTTATGACAAGGACATTTCTTAATACCTTGTGTGTGTTCATGGACATAGTGCCAACCAAACATACATAATCATATTTCAGAAAAAAATTTAAGCTCCCTAAGTGACTCTAACATTCAGTGAAGGTTAGCAAGCAGCAAGTCCATGGGTCTGGGGTCCCAGCAGAGCCTGAAGCATTCCACAGTCCATCTGCCTGATTTTCCCTCTCCTCTTCCTCTTCCTCCATCCATCTCACTCTCACCCTGGGGACTTTTATTCAAGAAAGTCCGTGTGAAGGATATCTCTCACTGGGAACAATGCCTATCACCATCACAGAGGGCGCTTGGTAATACATGGAACACTTTTGGTTCTCAGCCCTGGAGACAGTATGACTAGAATATGAAGTGTGGGAGCCAGGGATGCTGATAAATATGCAGAATGCACAAGCAGCTGCACACAACACACGTCAGTAATACCTAGGGCACAAACCTTTGTTTCCAGGGAGAGCAAACAGGCTACAGTAACCTTAGACCCATGCTTTCTCAGCCCAGGCATGGGAAAGGAAAGAAGGAGGCAGAACACAAACTTCAGGCCCCAATGCACCTCACTCACATTCCACATAGAGAAATCTGCTCTTATCAAAGTAAGCCAGATAAAGCACTACAACCAAAAAAAGAAAAAGTCCAAAGAGACTGTGGTTGGGGGAGATAGAGGAGGAAAAAGGAGATAGCAATAGAGGAGGGGGGAGGGAGGGGAAGGAGAGAGAGAGGGCGAGGGAGAGAAAATGTGTTATTTGCAAAGTCCATAAACTCAGCAGGTATATTATAGCTGTGCAAAACTATTAGCCCATGAAAAATTAATTCTAGTTTTCATTCAGTAGCAACTGACATTAAAATGAAAATAAGACCACTCAAGTAATTTTGAACAGCATCATCTCCGCCAAGGCAAACTGGTGGACTATCTGGGGAAGGTGCTGTCAGTCACCAGGCCCATGAAGCAGAAAAACAGTCATTTCAGAGGGCTTGCAAATCACCCAAACGGCAGCCTGTTTTCGGTTCGCTTTCCCATTTAAAAGCATTCAAGAATCAGTTCGGTGGAAAGCACCCCTCAGAAAATTTAAGATAGAGGGTTTATTGGTTCTCCTCGGACCAAAAGAGAGGAAATAAGGCAGCAACCACAAAGCAAATCAACTGTGCGTTTCCCTCAGTGGCACCTAATGAATGGGATAGTCGGACGAGTGACTCAGTTGGGGTCTGAAAATGAGCTGTGTATGCTTGGTTTGCGGCTGTAAGCAGTAGGTGCCAAAGCCAAAAACAGGGTCCTGCTTCCTGACAAATAAAAACACTGCCTTAGAGAAAACGTGGGTATCTGTTGATCAAGGCTGAGACTGCTGCTCTGAAGACTGATAGCCGCAGGTACAGTCTCAAGGAGGCTGGGACATCCCTCAGAAATGAGTCTCCTGCCAGATTTTAGAGTCAAATCCTGGACTTTGAGATCCCTAACAAGCTAGGCTTGATAACCTGTCTTCAGTAGATGAATGGTTTGAGAGAGGATACGAAAAATTATCCAATATGGTCACAAGGGAGAGAAAGAAAGATATCTAGTGATCCCCCATCTTCAGCTGGATAGTAATATGAAGCTTTGGGTTAAATAAAGAATAAGAGGTGCATGTAACTAAGCCGTCTTGGTCACAGGGAAGTCTCTCCTATCCCAGGCACTTTATTGTCTGACTCCTAAGGCCTGGTCTGTCCTACAAGTTGTCAGCACTATGTGTATTTTGTTTCCAGGAGATAAACTGCCCCTCTGGCTGATACAAGGGCCCTCAGTTTTTTCTCCCCCAGGACAAGGCTCCTGCGAAAACTGCAATTTCTTGGGTTCTGTCTGAGAACTGAAGAGAGGTGCACACATCCCTCTTTAGAATATCTTCACTTCTGTCCGGATGGTTATGATTCTTATTCCGTTTGGAGGTGGGATCCTCCTAGTTGACAAGCATTAACAGGAGCCAACAAATGTGTAGTGAGGGACATGGCTTTAAGGTGTCACCTCTGCGTTAGGATGGGAGGCCCTGCCTGTAAAGAAAGCTTCAAAGTGAAGTCAGAAACTTTATCACGTTCTTTGCTATTTCCAGGGTGGAGTCCACTGAAGGAAGAACCACCTGTTGTCTTTTAAAAAACGGCAGCCACGGAAGCCAGGGGCATGGTGGAAAGGCACTCACACCGTGCAGACAGCGCTCACGTAGAGGATTTCATTAAGGGAAGGGAGGAAGGGACGCAGAGTGCGCCCCTGGAGATAAGAGAAGAAAGGAAGAGAGAAGAGACAGGAAAAGGGGAAGAGAGGAGCTGCTGCAGTCTCAACATCCTGGGAAGGGAGAGAGAAAGTGAGAGTTAGGTGGGCGGATCCCCGCCCACCCCTTAAAGAGGGCGTGGCACATGCTCAAATGGGCTACACAAACAGGGCTACATAGGGTGACGTGGTCAGGACCATGAGCCGGCCAAGATACTGCCTGCTTACTGGCAAGGTTCCCAAGGGGCCAGCCAGGTAATGCTGAAATGCTAACACCATCAACCACAAAGGTTCAAAGGCTGGGCTGTCTTTTCTGTGTCCCAGTCACTTTGTGTCATCCCCAAAAGTTTCTCAGGCAGATCTCTGTGAGTTCAAGGCCGGCTTGGTCTACAGAGTGAGATCCAGAACAGGCACCAAAACTACACAGAGAAACCCTGTCTCGAAAAACAAACAAACAAACAAAAGTTTCTCTTCTTATCCCTTTTTTCCCAGAGTCCTTTGGCTCTGAGACCACAGAACAGAGAGTAACTAAATATCCAATGGTGATGAAATAGACATGGCTAAACACTTATAGCCACCTATAGGTCCAGTATAAGAAGTTGTCTGTTTGAAAACCCCCAGAATTCCAAATGCGTTCAAAGAACCAGTGAGTGGCCTGGGCAGCAAAGGATAGCGGAGGTAGCAGGAGGAGGTATGTGCAGCAAAGGATGGTTGCCAGCCATTACTGTCACTGAATGAAAGGGTTTTGTGTTTATTTACCTGTTGCCACAACAACCAAAAGCTAAATTTCAAATGCACAGTGAACCTAGGGTGTTGCTGGGAGTGCTCACCCGTGTGGCATCATACATCACTGAACACCCAACATTCAGACTGCCTGGTGCATGCCACCATGCCATGCAATGCCAGCAAACACTTTTTTTGTTTTTTTTTTTTTTTTTTTTTGTTTTTTTTTTTTTTTTTGGTTTTTCGAGACAGGGTTTCTCTGTGTGGCTTTGTGCCTTTCCTGGATCTCACTCTGTAGCCCAGGCTGGCCTTGAACTCACAGAGATCCTCCTGCCTCTGCCTCCCGAGTGCTGGGATTAAAGGCCTGCGCCACCACCGCCCAGCCAGCAAACACTTCTTTAAATGGACCTTGGCTTGGATTCTGGACAGCTGTGTTCTATGGGTCACAATGTCTTTACTATATACTTAATTTATTTCATTACAGAAAAGGTTTATTTGACGTTTTTGTGTTTTTATTCTTCAGCATGTGAGCATCAAATCAACGTGTCTTTGGATTATATTCCGTTAGAACGTTTGATTTTAAAAATCATCACTTTAGTCGCTGAGTTGAATTTCACTTAAAAAGATTATTGAATAAATTTTGTCTTGTGATTAGAGCAGAATTTCCAACAATTTCCAAAATCACCCTGAAAATTTTATATTATGTATTAATATGAAGAATTCTGAGCACTGGCAATTATAATCAAAATATCAATCAAGTCTGAAAACATCGGAGATGTTCACCCTGCAGTAGCGAGTATTGGGCCAAGACTTAGTCCTTTCTGTAGAAATAATCAAGCACATCCATTTTCCAAATATGCAAATTTAATTTCAAATTTAATAAGTGGCAAAATTATATACACTAGAGAATTAATTTAAAATACATTTACTTGTGGTTTGTTATCAGTAAATATTTAGTCTCTATACCTATTAACCTAAGGTTATGTAACCGTTTCTAGATTGAAGGGTCACGTGTTGAAACAGCTTAAGAAGCCCTGGTCTTTCTCATGCACAGATTGTTTCCTTAGCTGTACAGAAGCTTTTATGAAGTTCCACTTGTCAGTTATTGGCTTTAACTCCTGGTCAAAGGGAGTCCTGTTCAGAAAATCCTTTCCTACACCTGTATCTTGCGTGTGGTTTCTTCTAGCAGTTTTAGTGTTTTGGGTTTCATATTGAGGTCTTTGACCCACCTGGAGTAATTTTTGTGCAGGGCAATAAACAAAGGTCTAATTTCATTCTTCTGCAAATGCGCACCAAGTTTTCCCACCACTGTGTGTTGATGTTTTGAGCATCTCTGTCAGATATCAGATGACTGTAGCTGTGGGTACTCATATTTGGGGTTGTTGTTGTTGTTTTACTGATCTGCAGGCCTATTTTTATGCCAGACCATATTGTTTTTATTATAGCTCTATAATATATCTTGAAATCTAGAATGATTATCTCTCCAGTATTTTTTTTCCTCAGGATTAATTTAGCTACCCAGGGCCTTCCCTGGTTCCATATTAGTTTTAGAATTTTTTCTATTTCTACTTAGTGTTGTGGGGATTTTGATTGGGATTGCATTGATTCTATAAATTGCTTTTGGCACAGAGTTGGATTGAATCTTTGTCAGCTCTACATCTGACAGATGATTAATATCCAGACTATATTTAAAGAAGAATTCAAAAAGCAAAGGGTTAAGAAAACAAATCAGCCAGTTGAAAAGTGGGCAATGGATTTGAACAGACAGTTCTCAATATAAAAAATAAAAAGACTAAGAAACTCCTCAGAAAGTATTCATTGTTTTTAGCAAGTGGGGACATACAAATTCAAACAACTTTAGACTTCATCTCACCCCAGTCCAAATGTCTAAACTCAGCACAACCACTGACAAGACATGCTGGCAAGGTTGCGGCAAGAGGAGCCCTTGTTCACTGTTGATGGGAATGTGAACGAGTCCAGCTCTCTGCAAGTCAGTGTATGGATTCCTCAAAACCATATCTTAAATGGAGATATGCTACTCAGGCTGACAATACTCCTGACAAGAGCCATAGACTAACAAAAACCCGAACACAAGGCACGAGAAACTTCCATTGAGTAGTTGGTCAGGGTAGTCCAAGAGACTCTCAAAACAGCGTAGACTATTGCTGTTGCCCTTGGCTGCCTTTCAGGGGTTGAAGGTAAGTCCCTATTGCTGCAAGTAACACATACTTCAGACACAAGACTCAGAAAATTTGATCTGACTCTATCCTGAAAGCCTCCTTCTGTGATCTAGCTTTCGAAGAACCAGAAAGCACTATACAAGCTGCTAAGGGGGGGTGGGGAAGATCAGTAGTTCTAGCTAGATATGATGCCTAGGAACCACAGCAATGACCAGCATGGCAAGATATCCCCAATGGTAAAATAGTACCACATATAATTGGACCTACAGTCTACTCAACAGGAGGGAAATCATGCCTAGTCCTAGAAAACTAGCCATCTACCCTGGGCCAGGGGAACCATGGGTCCGAGGAGAGGATCTAATTGCACCACTTTACTAGATCAGCGTAACTCCTAACTGCATCCTAAAGCACATTCTTATACCCACAGATAACGATGGTTCTTACCGCTCGTCAAAGAAGCTGCTCTTTACAGAAAATGGAGACCATCACAGAAAACCTGGTCATAAATGCAGAGGTAAATGAATTATCTACAACACCATTGCTGTATCTAAGGCTCAGGGACATCATGAAAGAGGGGATAGAAAGATTGTAAAAGCCAGAGGACCAGTAAGTCTGTTGTGAGCTTGTGAACCTAGAGATTACAAGGAAGATACAAACATGATACCTCAACAATACGGCTACTGAAACAAGACCTGAAAGCTGACAATGCCAAGACAGGCTAAGTGGGAATGGGGAAGTCTCACAGGGTCCCACCTCTATACAAAGAACTAAAGGCAACTAATGACTGGGGAGGAAGGGCAAGCTAGTCTATCCCAGGGAGGAGCCCTTAACTAGTTATCCAACGGCCAGTCCTAAAATCATATACATACACGCCATACTAAACAGGCTCAGCAAGCTGTATTTATACATTTATGCATATGTATGTCTACAATAATAACCAAAGAAAAAGAAGCCGATGATCTGAGAGGGAGTGAGGGGAAGGATACGGGAGGTGTGGAAGGAAGGAGACATGGGAGGGCTTGGAGAGAGGAGAGGGAAGGGTGACATGATGTAATTATATCTTAATTTTTTTAAAAAAATGTAATAAGCAGGAAGAGAAGGAGAAGGACGCCCCATTCTAGAAGACTGTTACCATAAGCACAAGGCAGGGATATTACCTACGTAACAGCTTGTGAGAAGCTGAAGATGCATCGCACAGCTGGGTAACCTCGGAAATTTATTATTTTTAAGTCAACTCAGAGTTAGTGAAGCCAGAGGTTCATTTAATCGCTCAGTCACAAAACTATTAAGAATGGTTTTCCTGACTCTTGTTAATGACAGGAAGGCAGACTCCGTTAAGGGTGACAACGGTGTGGGGAGATTACAGTAGCAGAGATAAATGGGCTCAACCCTTAAATGCATGAGCAAATGAAGACTTAGGCAAGGAGCAGAAAAGGGGTGAGTAGGAATAAAATTACCAAGAGGAAACATTAGAGCTAAGGAAGTCTTGATGGATCCAAGCAAGACTGCTGTTGAAGCAGGCCAAGGTGATAAGACATGGAGAATGGAGGGGAGAAATTGGATCGCATATCAAGTATGGAGGGTTTTTCACTTAACCAACCCACAAGGTAAAAGCCAAATGTCAGAACTTTCAGGGATTTGGTGACCTTGACTAGAACTAGGTGGGGGAAAGAACCTTTGTCACATGGAGGAAGTGATACAGTCTGGGTCATGAAAAGTCCTACAAAGGCCCACGTGATCAGTCCTGGTCTTGCTCCTAGCGCTTTTGGGACCTTTCACAGCTGGGGACTAGTAGGGTGAAGTTAGGTCACCAGTGACATGGGGATATTGAAAACCTCTCTGCCTCTCCTTCCTTCCCTGCCTCCGTGAAATGAATGGGCTTCTGTGAGAGTCAAAGTTAAGTTTTAAATTTTAATTACTGTTTTTAAGAGACCCATGAAACAAATATGCCTCTAACCTGTAAGCCCCCTGCCCGAGGACAGATACTTCCGGAAATGCTGGAGACTTTTGTTATGGAAGATCACGTCTTCATTCCCTTAGACAAGTTTGTCTGACCCAACTACACCAGATGTGCTTGATCACATGTAGGTGGGAGGTACATACACAGGCATGAAATGAGTCAGGATGTATGCTTGCCCTTGATTGGACAAGACGGGAAATATGGTGGCTCCATGGTTTTGCGTGTTTAAACCTCTACAAAACATGACTCGTCGCCATTTCCCGGGAACCCTGGAAAAGACCTAGCCAGAGTCTATCAACCTGGCCAGTATTTAATTAAAGCTTGCTTCAAATTTGGCTTTAAATTGTGGTAGTGGTCTAATTATCGATTGGTGAGATTAACAGTTCCTCTACTGCTGTGGATGATTGATTGATAAATAAAACACTGATTGGCCAGTAGTCAGGCAGGAAGTATAGGCGGGACTAGCAGAGAGGAGAATTGAGAGAACAGGAAGGCGGAGAGGGAGACGCCAGCCTGCCGTCCAGGGAGCATAATGTAGTGGCGGCAGGTAAAGGCATGAAACATGTGGCGACATATAGATGAACAGAAATGGGCTGAGTATAAGAGTACGAGCTAGACAATGGTAGGCCTGAGCTAATGGCCGAGCAGTTTAAATAATATAAGCGTCGGTGTGTTTATTTTATAAGTGGGCTATGGGACTGCCGGGACTTGTCGGGACCCAGAGAGAAAAACTCTAGCTACACTCTACTATACCCAACATCATATACCGTGTCGACGCAGGCCCAGATTAGGAACATCAGGGAATAAGGGTTTAAACCACAAGCCAAAATAAATGTCTTTTTTTTCCCTTTTAAGTCATCTCATATATTAAATAATGCAAATCTACCATAGAATTAAACAAAATTCAGTGGCGGTGGATTTGAAAGCATCACTAAACCTTGTCTAAACTAGACTGAAGATAAACTATACTCAAACCCTAAGCAACCTGACCTTTGGACTTTTTCCTAAAATATTTTTCATTAACTTCTGCTTGACTTTCTACATAATTAATTTTTTTCTCCAAACCTCTCAGGGACTGAAACAATAGCATGCCTTTTTTTTTTTTTTAAGCAGTTTAACTTTTTCAGGTTGGAATCAGAAATTCTTACTAACAAATGGTATAATTTCCAACCCTCCTTTCTGGTTTATAGCTATAAATACCACCAAAACTTTGTAAAATCTCACAGCATCTTCACAATTGCTTGACTCTGTGTTTTCCGAGATTACATTCCTAATTAGCCCCAAGCAAATGCCATTTTCTTCACTCTCTTGCGAGGCTGATTTCATTCTCAATCAACAGTCCTAAGACATTTGATTTCAAGTCTCGTCTCCGAACTGGTATATGGTATGAATCAGAAAAGATTCCCAGCAGGCTTAGGTTTTGGATGCTGCTTCACCGGCTGGTGGCCCTATCTGGGGAAGTGGGGCCTAGGCAGGAGCAGGTCATCAGAGGAGGAGGGCCTTTGACCACTGACCTGGCCTCCGGTTCCTGCCATTTCACTTCCCGCTGTGCTGGGGAAGCCTCCACCGTGATTTCAGCTGCTCTGCCATGACTTCCCTTCGGACACTGTAAGTCAAAGTCAATCTTCCTCTGTTTAGTGGCTCTCATGAAGTATTTTGGCTGCAGTGTACAGAGGTAAGCAGTGCAGGAAAGCGACACCAGAGAAGTGTGTTCGCTGCTACACTAAACCTGACCTATGGGTCATGGCCTTTGGAACTCCTTGTGGAAGGAGTTCAGAATAATGTGCAAATGTTGGCTGCAGAGGCCCCAGAATTCTGTAAGTAAAGCTCAAGGCAAGCAAAACTCTGGCAAGAGTTTGGAAGAGGTCGTTCATGTCACATTCTTGCACAGGGTCTGCCCACATTCAGTCAAAGAAAATGCCCCGGTCCTGAAATTTTGAGTGAGGCTGAATTCAAAAATCATGAACAAATCAATTCGGTGGAAAGAATGTCAAAACAGCACAGCACTGAGACTGTGGTGCGGTTGTTGCTTGTGGCTTTCAGTCAGGTTTACACTGAGAATTAGAAGTAAAAAGAAAGCAGAAGGATGTGGGGGCAATATGCTGTTTAGTTGGGAAACGGGGAGTGTGCGTGTTTAAAGATGCAGGCAAAGAGGACATAGGCCCAAAAGAGAGTAAAATCTTGCATAGGTTAAGCATGAAATGTCCTCCACAGTGTGTGTGAACACTTTAGCCTTAGCTTGTGAAACTGTTTGGGGAGGTTGAAACCTTAAGATGAAAGACATGGCTGGTAGCCATGGAAGTGGATCACAGAGGCTGCCTTGAGAGTCATAGTCTGACTCTGTCTGGCCTGAACTCTGGTCCACAAATGTGTGAACAAATTATACCACAAACTCCTGCCACCATGGGTTGACCCATTCCAGTCGTCATCCCTCCTCACCATGATGGACTGTATTTCTAAATTAGGACCCACAGGAAGCCTGCCCTTCCTTGGGTTACTTGTATCATAACAAGGAAAGTAACTTACTCAGGAACATTTAAGGACAAAGTAATTTGCACCAGAACAATAGGAAAGATGGCTTGAGAGCATTTCAGGACTTGGCAAGGCTCCACCCACTTCGGGTGCCAGTGTATAAAACTGCAAACTCACTTAAAAAAACTGTCCTTTGAAAAGAGAGGTCATCCAAGTTACCCTGTTCAAAACAGGCAATGCAAGGAAGTGTTTCCCAGGTTCATCATCCAGGGAGTCAGAATCAGAGTCCCTTGCAGTTCTTGAAGGGAATTCATCTACTGCCTCGGCTGGCCGCAACACTTGGCACCATCCACATGCTAAGGAGAATGCATAAATCACGAGGTTATAAATGCTTCCACCATGACTTCTGAGAAAAGCTGAGTTGGAGAGGCAATGTGCAGCACATGGAGTCTCTTGGGGGGCCATGCCTGGAGCCATGGGGATGAAGCCCGAGTTGCAGGCAATACTACAAAGGAGGAACGGAGGAACGTCTGCTGAAATCTGTAGGCACCAAGTTGATCCCCACTGTGAGAGCTTCAAATGACAAAGCCCTAGCCTGCTGTCACCTGGCACCAGGCATCTGAATGCTTTCTGTGGAGATACTGGATTTAATGTCTGCACCACTAGTCTTCAGTCCATTCCCACAGCCAGTTTATTCCATTTGAAAAGCACCTTCCAAATTTCTAAGGCATCTGAAAACCGAATAAATATTCCCACTCTTCACTTTGCCTTAACTGAGTAGCTGAAACCAACTTGATCCCATGACTTCCTGCTTATGCTGATGTGGATTTACCATTCAGTGTCCCACATCAACACTCTCTTACTTTTTGACGTAATTCTTGCCCAGAGGAAGGTACTATAGCCTGTTTCAGTAGCCTCGTGAAAAGCTGTTTATCCAAACGATAGATGGTTCATTGAGATGCCATCAGGGTAGGATCTCATGTCTTACCTTTCCAAATAGCTCTTCTCTCCTCGGTCTACTTCAACCTGTCCTTGTTATAGGTACCATGACTGAATCATATAATCACGTTTTTTTCTCAGCTCCAATTAGCATCTCCTTTCCATACATGGAAAAAACTACCCTAATGTACCCTAAAAATTTTGAGAATAATTAGACCCTCCCTTCACTGCCATTCAAGAAGCCTTTGAAGCAATTCTAAAACTGTCGGTGTTAAAGAGTTGCTACTGTGCAAGGTTTCACATAGTTACCAGGATTCAGCTTGATCCCCACATTCCTCTGGTGGTCCTTTAAAAAATATTACCCTCTCTGGGTGATAGTAGTACAGGCCTTTAATCCCAGCATTTGGGAGGTGGAGGCAGGTGGATCTCTTGAGTTGGAGGCCAGCCTGGTCTACAGAGTGAGTTCCAGGACAGCCAGGGATACCAGTGAAATGCTGTCTCAGGAAAAAAAATTTACACTCGATGGTGCACAAGGGAATGGCTGTTATGAATACCCTGGGCCTCTTTGGACTGTCATCAGTGGAAGTCAGTGAGAAACCACAAAGACACTTCAGTTTATAACTGAAAAATGATAAATGACTAGATCTTCCTCACAACTGACACCCACCCCCGGGTTATACACATCTCCAACCTGAAAACCTGATACTGCAAACACTTCAAAGTCTCAAGCCTTTAAGCATCAGCCTGTCACTACAGGTGGAAAATGGCACATCTGACCTCCTGTGATGATGGGTTGTAGTCAAAACACAGGCATCAAACCTACCCAATAACAACGCATCCAGGCTATTGTAGGAGGTCACATGTGGAACTCAAATGAATTTTATGTTTAGACTTGAGTCTAAGATTTCACATCACATGTGTTCAAATACTCCAACATTTTAAAAGTCTCCAAAATTCCACAGCCACACCTCAGGGGCCCTTGTATGGCACCATTTGAGAGAGGTGGGAGCCAGGGTAAAAGGCTCGTGGCACTTATTACATAGTGAAGATTGGGCTCTGAGTCAGGACAAGGGAAGGGGATATAGCCTGGAAGTCGTAAAGAACCAGGATCTGGGAGTGGAAGGTCAAGTGTTCCTAAACCCAGCACAGTTCCTCCTGTTGTTCAGTCTTAATGGGCAGAAGCTGGCTCGGAGAGCTCGCCTTCCCATCTGTCCTCACTTCTCCTCCCAGCAGGACTGCCCTCTGCCAACCCTGATGGGGTGAGTCCTCTGCCTGCAAAGAGAGAGCAGCTGTGTACGTGCTCCCCGCAGAATTAAACAGAGCCTGTGTTCTCGCTGCTCCATCTTGAACACTGAGTTTTGGTTATCAGGCATACCTTAGACCCCACATAATTTTACCCCCATTCCTCTATTTGAGACTTAGAGACTATCCATGGGGAAATGATTAATGAGTTCCTAGAGTCTTCCTGTAGCAAACAGGAAACTCACGGTTGGCAGATGGGTGACTGAATGATTTGTCACCCCCAAGCAAGATCATGTCATGTGATCTTAATTTTCTTAGAAATTTCCAAAAGGCTGAGTTGGCAATATTTATTTTACCAAGTTTAGAAGAAAATTTAATTTAGAAGAAAACACACTACCATTGCCCCTTCCATTCTCTTGGAAACCTTGGGGGCATTAAGTGGAGAACTTCTGTCAAGACCCAAGGACAAAAATCCAAAATCATCTGTCTGGGATGAATGACAGAAGTCCCCAAGTGACTAGAGTGTCTTTCTGTATTTGTCTGACTTTACCTGAAGCTCAGCAGCTTCTCCTAGCAGGCCAGCCTGCCTACATGCACAGTTCATCATTGAAGGCTTATCAAATCAATCTCATTTAGCATCTATTTAAAGGCTGCCCTATCCCACAGGTGCACTGGTTTATCTATGCAGATGAATCTTGGAGGACAGCTGAGCCTGTCCGTCTAGTTTCCACATCTTCCCTTGTTACAGGCTTACTCTATTTGCCAGGAGAATGCCAGCTGCTGCTCCCATTTCCATTCAAAAAACAAGGAGAAGCTTGGAGGTAGTTCAGGAGAGTGCTTACCAAGCATCCAAGGAGTCCTGGGTTCAACCTTTAATATCACATAAATTGAGCACAGGTGACATAGGCCTATAATCTCAGTGCTCAGATTATAGAGGCTGTAAAATCAGATGTTCAAGATCGTGCCCAGCTTCATCTTGCAAGTTCAAGGGTACCCTGGGCTACAAAGAGCTTTGACTAAAAACAGAGTGTTCTTCTTGCCCAGGTCCTTCTCCACTCTACCCTGTAGGAGGACCCTCCTGGTTCGGGCCTTTAGAAACATTTAGTGAGGGTTCAGGGCATTTCTCAATGAGGTTACACCAGTGTAGACAGAGGCAGAGTTTTCCTGTCCCAACAGTCCAGTCCCAAATAAACACACAGAAGCTTATATTAATTACGAAATGCTTTGTCAATAGCTCAAGTTTATTATTAACTAGCTCTTATATTTAAATTAACCCATTTCTATTATCTATGTATTGCCATGTGGCTCATGTCTTTACTTGTCCTCTAGCATCTTACTTCTTGGGCAGCTCATTGGCGTCTCTCTCCACTCTGCCTTCTTCATCCAAGTCTTCAGTTTGGTTGTCCCGTGTAACTTTATCCTACCTTGTTATAGGCCATTCAGCTTTATTATTAAACCAGTGATAGTTAGTACATATTCACAGTATACAGGATTATCCCACAGCATTTCCCATGTTCTGTCTAATCAAAAAGGAAGGTTTTAACTTTAACATAGTAAAGTTGCATACAATAAAACAGTTATCAAGCAAGAATTGCAGTTACACTATCCAGTCTATTTGTATTTGACAAAATCAGAGAAAACACTAATATTCATCATTTAGGTAAGTCCAAAATTTTATATCTAATTTACCTTTTAATCATAACTAAGAAAAATTATAACTATGACTATCTAGTCTTCAACTCCATCAAAGACTCCAGAAGGATGAAATGTTACCTAATGACAGGGATATCTTACTACCTGGATAGTCACCCAAAGTTCTTCTGTAACAATGGGGCATCCAACTCTGGCCTACAGGCCCAGAAAATCTGACAGACTTTCCTGTGAAGCAGAGAATTCTAAAGGACTGCCCTACCTTGTCTTGGCAAAGTACACCAGTCACCTTTCTTGTGTTCTACTGGTTTAGTTTGAACAGTAACCATCAGCAATTGAGGCAAGGTCAGTTTATTTGCCTACATGACTAGCTTTTGCAATAAAGAAAAAAAACTCCATATGGAGTTTCTTCAATGCCCATCATCTTCTTCAAGTAATTGGTGCTGCCAGGAGCAGACATGTCTCATTGTTGAGAAAAGTCTAAGTTCTTAAAACATTTTAAATGCCATTTTCTGTAGGTCTTTGAAGTGCTTGAAGATTGCCTATCTATCTAAAATATATCTCTGTATGACCTTAAAAACCTAACTAACATGACTATAAGTTTGCTATTATAGATGACTATTAACCAGTATTTATTAATTATATTTTACATTTTTTAAATGAGCTGTAAAAGCACAATATCCTAAATAAGAATAAAAACATACATACAGCATAACAGAAATAACTTTAAATTTGTATCAATAAACTAAAATCCATACCAATGTAAAATATCCTGAGATTAATAGCTGGTTTGGGGGTTGAAGCAGACTCAATAATCTATCATTTTATTCTATTTCTATATCCCTCGTTTTTCTTTTTGCAACAAGATCCCTGAATCTAATCTCCTTTGTTTAGCTTTTTTCCTGACCATTAACAATAACAGCTTGTAACCAACCCCCTAAACAATGACAAATATCCATAATTTATTTTTGAGAAGGTGGGTACAATACTCTACTTCCGGCTGATTGTGGGTACTGGTAATCTTTGAGGGACCCTGAGAAAAATAGGATAATTGTTAAATCTTGGCTGGAGTATTCTGTGAGGCTGGATCATCTGAGTCAGAAGCCTTGAAGCTGTTTGGATGCTGGATCACCTGGGTCATTTTTATTGATGTCTGGTCCCCTTGTTCTGAAAATATATAAGCTTTTAAAGATAACACACATATCAGTATTAATACAAATATAGATTGTGCATTGTACATAAGCCAGTCAAAGATAATTTTTTGTTTTAATGTTTGAGCAGATAAAATATATGTCATATGTCTTGCAGTTACTTTACGTTTATTTTGTTATTGTCTGTAGTCAGGATTTCAGGAGATCTTCCTCAATCAAACCTGATTTTCCTTAACCCAGAATGAATCCATAATCTTTCATTTCCTGTGAAAATAAAAACATAATCTCTCCCCAAAGGTAACATATCTTTTGACTTAAGTTCTGAAGTCAAGATAATTTTAAAATATATAGGTTGGTTTGATATAGCAGTTTCCACAATCCAAAGTCTCTTAGCAGCCAAAAAATTTGAAGACAACACAATAATATACATAATCCAGACTCTCTGTATATTCTTCATCTTTATGTGGCTTACTTCCTTTATATTACTTTACTCCCCCTTTTTAAGAACTTTAAATAGGTATAATTATAGTTTTCCTTAGTTATAATAGAAAGTAAATTAGATATAAAACTTTAGAATCACGAAGATGAGCTATATAATGAAGTATTTTCTCTGAATTTGTCAAATGCAAATGGACTAGACATTGTTAATGTAATTCTTGCCTGTATATATTTGTATATAGTTACTGTACTTATTGTATATAGTTTTTCCATGTTAGTTAAAACTTTCATTTTTTATTTGACCAAAAGGGGGAAATGCTGTAGAACAATCGTTTTGTACACTATGAATATGTGTTGCTCTCATTGGTTAATAAAAAGCTGATTGGCTGATAGCTGTGCAGGAAGAGATTGAGTGCATCAGGAACAGAGCCTGGTCCCACTGCTAGGAGCCCCACAGACAGACCAAGCTACACAACTGTCACCCACATGCAGAGGGCCTAGGTCAGTCCTATGCAGGCTCCCTAGCTGTCAGTCTAGAGTCTGTGAGCTCCCACAAGCTCAGGTCATCTGTCTCTGTGGGTTTCTCCATAATAATCTTGACCCCTCCTTGCTTGTATAATCCTTCCTCCCTCTCTTCAACTGGACACCCAGAGCTCAACCCAGTGCTTAGCTGTGAATCTCTGCATCTGTTTCCATCAGTTACTGGATGAAGGTTCGATGATGACAATTAGGGTAGTCACCAATCTGGTTACAGGAGACCAGTTCAGACACCCTCTCCACTATTGCTAGGAGTCTTAGCTGGGTCATTCTTGTGGATTCCTGGGATTTTCCTAGCACCAAGTTTCTCCCTAATTCCATAATGCCCCCCCAAGAGTATCTCTTTCATTTTGGCCAAGCATTTATAATTTATATTAAGCCTCTTAGTCAATTATTTGGGAAGAGGCTGCCAGGTATTTGGAAACAAGCGATGGGGACAGGGAAGCTTCCATTTACACCCCAGCCATCTGGGTCTCAGAAGTGTGGAGGATCCCACAAGTGTACACAAGGAGGGAAGAGTGGGTGGCTCTGAATTCCCCAGCAGCTGCAGGCTCCTCAGTGCTTCTCCATGCTTCTTTCTCAGCATCCCAGGGGCAGCACTCAGCTGCCCTGACCACTCTTTCCTCCTTCCTTGATGAAATATTTATTGAGCAACTGCTTTCAGTAAGAGGGGGGACTTTGACTCCTACGCAGCTGGGTCTCCAGCTTGAGAGACAAGATAGATAAGCACCCATAAAATATTTAATAATGATACAAAGGCCAGAACAAGCAATTCAGAAATAATGATAACTGTAGGATTCTGGGGAGAAAAGGAGCCACAAGGGTCAACATGCTTGAGAGAGGCTTTCTAGAGGATACCAGCCACGATGAGCTTTGGGCAGTGCAAAAGCCAGGGAGAGGCCACCCCAGGGGCACCAGAAAGAGACAAGAAGAAAATGAGCTGATGGGTTTTGCTTTGTTTTGCTTTAAACACAATGTAGTTTTTATTTCTTTTCATTGGCATAAAGTCGTTGTAGATAATGCTGGATTTCATAAGCCAGTTTCAATGTATCATGTGCTTTGTCCACATTCGTTACCCTTTGCCCTTCACTTCCCCCTCTTCTCCTCCCCCCTCCCAAGAGCATCCTTCTTTTCCCCTGTCTGCCTTCTGCTTTCATACTGGACTGGGGCACTTTGGAGAAGCACTGAGATTATGCTGAGCCTAGGAGACCACACTGGGCCCTCCAAGAATAAAAGTGCATGTGAAACAGGCTGGCAGTCTGTGGAGAGCTAAGACCACACCAGGCTTGCTTCGCATTTCCTTCCAGCAGCTGTCGGGGTTGTGCCACCCCAAAGCTATCGCTGAATTTTGTTTTTTTGTTTTTTCTTGAAATCTGGAAACAGGACAGGATATAATTAGGATGAACTCAGGACCTTCATCTACTGAAGGGAACAAACCAAGGTATTCAAGATGTTTCGATTAAAGGGAAGCTATTAGGTGAGAGTAAAGAGGTCAGCAGTAGAGTGCTTGACTAGATTTTATGGTCTCCAGCATTATTTTAAGAAAGAAGAAAGGAAGGAAGGAAGAAGAAAGAAAACTTACAGCAAAAAAATTATCTTAATGGAACAAAATTTTTATAAGCATGCAAATGTAAGAAGGGTCACAGTTCCATATTTTCCCTAAATCAAGTTACATCCAGTAAAACAGAAAATTCTAGAAAGAGTCCTACAGACAGACATCACTTAAGGTGTGACCACAGTGACATCACAGGTGAGTGCAGAAAGATGATGCTTTTCAAAGAAGGGCTGGGTCAGCTGGAGTTTTCTAATTAAAAGGAGAATCTTATACTCTCACACCATATAAAATAACAAATTCCAGAGAGGCTGTACATCTATAAGATTGCATAAGACTTCTAACTTTGAAACAGGAAAAAAACTCATAAAATTATTCAAAAGGACATTCACTCAAAAGAAGAGGAATGAGGTAGAACAGGTTGAAATTAGGAGATCTTCATCTACTAGAAGTCGACGTTAAAAGAGTGAATGGGAACCCAGGGAGAAAGAGAAATACTTTCAGGGCACATGAGTCAGTTCAGGATGCTATTGCATATGACACAGACTAAGTGCTTTATAACCATTGGACACTCACCCCTCAGAGTTCTGAAGGCTGGGAAGTCCAAGATGCCTGAACATGTTGCCCCATGAGGACTTGCTTAGTGATCAGTAGGTTGTTTACCATTGGTTGACTCCATCTCACATGCTGGAAAGCCCACAGAGCTCTCTGGGTGTCTGTAATGCTAGGGCTCATCTTTAGGAAGGTTCCACCTTCAGGATCAGATCCCCTTCCACATCCGCCCCCCTCCAAATTCTGCCATATGAGGGATTAGGATTCCACAATGTGAATTTGGAAATCACATGTTTGCTTGCACTCTGATGAAGGAGCTGTGTCCAGAGTCCTTGAAAAAAATATCTTCAAATCAGTAAGACAACTTATCCAAAGGAACAAGAAAGGAATGGCCCAGCTAGGAGACTCATGGAGAGGGAAAACAAACACCCAATGGACATACAGAATTATGCAAGCACATCAGTAACTGGAGAAATGTAAATTACAGCTATGGTGAGATATGTGTCCTTCAGAATGACTAAAGTGGAAAATCTGACAATATTATGTGTTGACAAGAAACTGGGGCAACCAGAACTCTCATACAGTGATGGCAAATGAGTAGATTTTGTACAAAATTTTGTTTGTTTGTTGTTTTCAGTTTTTTTTTAATTTTATATTTAAAAATGCTTTATTTGAGCTCTATGTTTTTCTTAAGTTTTCTATGTTTTACTAAGTTGGACTTACAATTTTCTCCAACTTACACTAATGACTACTATGTTTCTTGTAAGAAAAACTAGCTTTAACTTGGCAAAAATCTCTACAATCAGAGAAATCTGAAGTTGAATAGGTACCATTGAATATGAACTTAATTTTCCTTATAAAGGGGCTTATGTTTAATATCTACCAATCTATACATAAGTCTTTGAGGTACTCTTGCATTCTCCAACTTACAAAGTCTTTCAGTGTATTTTTTTATTATTCTTTGAGAATTTCATATATGAACATAATGAATTTTGATCACATTCAATCTTCCCTCCCTGGAACCCCTCCTGAACCCTCACCCTAGTCTCCACATTTTCATGACTTTTTATAATAACTTAGTAAGATCGGTTAGTGCTGTGCATATATACACGGGTGTGGGGCCGTCCACTAGAATACGACTAGTGTACCAGGAACCACACCCCTGAAGAAAACTGACACTCCCTCCCTCAGCAGCCATAAATTGCAAATAGGTCCTCAGCCTGGGTGAAAGAAAAAAAAAAACACAATATAAATTATAGTATAGTAAAAAAAAAAATAAACCCTAAAAATCACCTAAATACTTGAATATTTTTAAGGATCATTTTATTTTTATTTGTATCAGTCTCTTGCCTGTATGTATGTGTGTGCACCATGTGCAAGCAGGTGGCCACGGAGGCCAAAAGAGGGCATTGGATCCCCTAGAACTGGAGTGACAGATGGTTGTGAGCCACCAAGCAGGTGCTAGAAACTGAACCCAGGTCCTCTGCAAGAAGAGTTTCTCCGAAGTCACAGGGTCTCCCAAGCGCTCTTAACTGCTGGGCCGACTCTCCAGCCCACATGCTAATCTGTGAATCATTCAACTTCATATATCAACTTCGCAGATTAATTAATTAAAGAAGGCAGAGAGAAAGGGCGACATCATCAGAGACAGAGAGACTGGAATGATGCACTCGAAGATGAAAGACGGGGCCATAAGCCAAGGAATTCAAGGGGCCACTAGCAGCTGGAAAGGCTACAAAAGGGATCTTCGCCTTAGAATCACCACAGGTCATGTGGCCTTGCCAACACCTTGATTTTAGCTCTATGAAGCCCATTTCAGACTCCCAACCTTCAGAACCATAAATCTGTATTACTTTAAGGCAACAGGTATGGTCATTTGTTTACACCAACGATAAGAAACTAGCTTAAAAGATTTTCAAGCACTGAGAAGAAAAATTGAATCTTTCTATCTGACAGGTTGCCTTGCCATGTAGAGAAGTCATTAGGCAGCATCAGGTAGGTCCCACTCACCAGGGACAGCCACCTGCTAGGTCATGCTATTCATTTGTCAAGAGGGAGATTTTATTTGCACGGCCCATTACCTTCCCAGTGACGCTTACTCAACTTTGGATGTCAAGTTTCAGGATTCGAAGATTGGATTCTGTTGCTGTAAACAATGTCCTTGCCTGAGAAACAACCCAACACACATTCATAAATCAATATGCACATGCTATGACTCAAGTTCAGACTTTGGCCAGAGTCTGTGATGGGATAGATCATCAGTAAGTGGGGATCCTGGTGAGGTCATTCTTTAATATCAGCTAAAATTACCTGTGTACGAATTGAGATCTCCTTGGCTTGTTATCATTTTTATTAAACATTAATGAAGTAAGTAGCAAAAGTTTCTAATATAAATGAACTAAACTACTGCACACTCCCCAAATTACTCTTAATTGGATACATTGACCATTTAAAAGATTCAAAATTGTCCAATTGATTAAACTAATCTTAACTGATTTTTGTTTCACATAAAATTATCTAGAGACAGCCGGGTGGTGGTGGCGCACGCCTTTAATCCCAGCACTTGAGTGGCAGAGGCAGGCGGATCTCTGTGAGTTCGAGGGCAGCCTGGTCTACAGAGTGAGTGAGTTCCAGGATAGCCAGAATTGTTTCACAGAGAAACCTGTCCTGAAAAAACAAACAAACAAACAAAAATTATCCAGAGACGTATTTTTATCTAAAACAGTTTCTTGGGTACAAGGAAAGAGGTGTATAAATACTCTACAATTTTCCACTTTCATTTTCAAAGTTTTCCTTTCAAAATAAAAGTTTTGACCTCTTTTAAAAAAAACTAAGAAAAGAAGCTGCTCTTGAGAATGGAGTCTTAGTGTTGGGTTGCAACTGTTTTCTTTGTGGTTGCATTATCACCATCTTTCTCCCAGTGCTGGGTATTTTCATCATCTAGAGATTTTGTGGTTTGGGAATAGGACATGTGAGTTACTAGTGCGTTCTCTTCCAGAAAGGATGCCTCTGGAAGCCAGGAACTAAGAGGTCTGTGTGGAATGGGATCTGATGAGGGGAAATTTACCAAGAGTTCAAACCACCACTGTGGTGGTATTGTGTTCCCCAAAATATTGTGTACCTTAATAAACTTATCTGGGGTCAGAGACAGAACAGCCACAATATTAAACATGAGGATAGGCAGTGGTAGCATACGCCTTTAATCCTAGCATTCCAGAGACAGAAATCCCTCTGGATCTCTGTGAGTTCAAGGCCACATTGGAAACGGCCAGGCGTGGTGACACACGCCTTTAATCCCAGTAAACCAGCCTTTAATCCCAGGGAGTGGTGGCAGAGAGCAGAAAGGTATATAAGGCGTGAGGACCAGAAACTCGAGGCATTTGCCCTGGAGAGGCATTTGCCCTGGAGAGGCATTTGGCCTGGTTAGGCATTTGGCCTGGAGAAGCATTTGGCCTGGAGAAGCATGTGGCTGGTTAAGATTTCAGGCTTCTAGCAGCAGTTCAGCTGAGATTCATTCTGGATGAGGACTCAGAGGCCTCCAGTCTGAGGAAACAAGACCAGCTGAGGATCCGGCGAGGTGAGATAGCTGTGGCTTATTCTGTCTCTTTGACATTCCAGCATTTCACCCCAATAACTGGCCTCAGGTTTGATTTTATTAATAAGACTTTTAAGATTCATGCTACACACCACTTCTTCACTTATGGTGTGAGCATGACGATTGTGCAACAGCTTTATTTCATCACAGCTCCCCAAACCTTTGCACCACACATCAAACAAGGGTCCTTCCACTGCCTTTCATCTTCATGTGTCTTTATTGGTTTTGTCTCTAGCTCAAAAAGCAAGACTCTCTACATCTCTAAACAGGGCCACACAAAATAATCCACACCTGCAGTGCCTGTGCTATGGGGTCCTGAAGAGAAGGGAAACACCAAAAACTCACAGTCTGGCCTTGTGGAGAGCCTCAGTTTCAGGTACCCCAAACACATAGCCTCTCAACTGCATCTCTGATAAGATGTGTTTTAAAGCAACTTCCAGAATCAGGCTATGCAAAGACTATGGAGAAGAGAGGGAATTGGAAAGAGGAGGAAGCTTGAGGTTAAAATGGTTGCTATTGTTCCAGACCTCAACCGCAATGGCGCGTGTTGATTCTTGCCCTCTCTCACTTACACACGTGCACACTCTGTTTTCTCTCTGAAATAGACTCACGGAATCATTTCAATGTCTTTTCCAAGGCTGTGGTGTGCTTTTTTTTTTAATCCCATTTCTCCTCTGAAAAATATTTTTCCTTTTCCTTTTTTTTTCCCCTTATACCCTTTATTAAATGTATGCATCATTCTCTGTCCTTTCTATCTCCCCATGCTATTCTACCACTGATCTCAAAAGAAATAATGATAATGAGAATAATAGAAAGATGACCAGTTCTTAGGTTTCTTCTTCCGTGGCTCTCGGAAAATAGTGTGTGGTCATTTCTTCTTCATCCATGACTTCACTGTGGCACCCCACTTCCAGTGATTGATCTTCTCTCCAAGCAGGTAGATGCCGGCATTCAGGATGTAAGCGACTGAGAAGAAGATGATAATACCCAGTGGGCTGAGGTAGGCAAACACAGGGTACACCCAGTTTCCGGTCTGAGAGTAGCGCCACAGGATCCTGATTATGTAGGCAATGTTACAAGTACCCAACAAGGCGAGTCCTAGCGTCTTCGATGGATAGTGGTGAGGTCTGAGAATGGCTTCAACCAGTGAGAAGGGCAATATGGAGGTATGCATTGCATGATTAACCCATGTTGGAAAGAAATCATCCAGGCCCTCGGGGTAAACGAGATTTCGATCATAGTGAAGGAGGGTCCAGAATACCAGGAATACAAATGTGGAGACAGGAAAAGTCAATGTGATAAAAAGTAGATCTCTGAAGGATGTGATGAACTTGATGTCTTTCCTTCCTATGATTCTTTTTAGCACATCATCCAGGCAGGCGACCCCAAAGAAAACACCCTGCAAGAGCAGATTAAGGAGTGTCAAGTACCATCATGGAATTCCTTTAACTTCTCTTCATCCTTTCCAATATGTGGGATGTAATAATTGAGGAAAATGTACCAGTTCAAAACAAGGAAGTGGTATACACAAGTGGTTGTCTTTGTCATGGCTTCCGTGGATTGAAGCAGCGTGCTTGCCTTCGGCCTTGCCTCTGAGTCCTGGGAGTCATGGCTGCTCTCTGTTCAGACTGGAGGGCTGTAGGAACAAAGGCCTCTGGGAATTAGAGTTTCAACACAGGCTGGAGTTTGCTTCTCTCTTAGGCACTTTTTCTTATAACCTTGGGAGGAACTCTTTCAGATAGCTGCATTCAGATAACCTGACGGTTTGCACCTCCTTTTCCTTTTTGTAAACTTGAACTCTCTGTTTACCCAAGTTTGGCCCATGACAGCAATGTAGCAGGGAGCCTCTTTTATGAACTCTCACTGGTTGCTGCTTTCCCTGTTCCCTCACGGCATCTCTCTTTCTGCCTCCTGGCATGGGAGGCATGGCCATCTGCTCTTTGAAACTAAATAAGCAGATCCATGGTATTGTGTCTCTGCTCAGCTATGAAAGACAGATTGCCACCAGGAACCAGAACTTGCTCTCTCCAGAACTGTGAGCCGTTAGTACTCTTGCCTCTGTTAAACAAGACTTGGCATAGCATGGCCTTTATAGACAAGTAAATAGGGTTTGGCTACAGACTAACTTTTTTATGTTGACTTCTGAATTTGAACCTCAAATGTAATACTATGCTATAGTCAAGTTCCAGGTGAGGACGAGGGGGGGGGGGGGGGGGGACCCAGAGGGAAGGAAGTGGGGTAAAGGGTTCATGGGGAAACTTGAGGGTAATTGTTATACACAACCCAGGGAAGTTTCCTAAATTGCATGGGTTTCTATCCATTTAATCCTAAAACGGATCACTGATTTTGTTAATCATTCCTCCAAATACCAAGAGAATTACCTGTGTTAGTTAGGTTTTATCACGGGGTCTATTTTTATGGGCTATGGAGTGGGGTCTATTTTTATGGGCTATGGAGTCTGGGAGATTATCACGGGGTCTATTTTTATGGGCTATGGAGTCTGGGATAAGAGTCAGTGTCCAAGGAAGGTGTGCAGCATGGAGTCAGTGGATGCTATCCTGACCATTCTCTCCAGCACATTCCTTGAGGGTGAGGACATCACTGACCTGCTGGAACACTGCACACCAAGGGGCTCTGGTTCACCATCCTGCCTGCCACAGAAGGCCCTTGGCAAATGGAGAGGTAACTACAAAGAGAAGTTGCTGAGGAAGGAAAAGGATGATTTTGAAGAAACTGCATTTAGCCGTGCAACAGTAGGCTGGTGTGTGATGCTCTGGGAGGATACTCCAGGGGGCTCAGCGGAAGCTCTGGGCCAAAGAGCCAAAAGGATAGATGTGTCCCACAAATCTGAGAACTCATGTCCACTGTCACACCCATAGGGTGGGTATGCACATCAAAAGTGGGGGGAACCAGTGATGCAGATGAAGAATTCTTAAGAACTTAAATCAACTTTAAACATCAAGAAGTGCACCTGTAAGTGCGGGGTAAAAGGAAGGTGTCTTCTTGACCCCGACATTGCTTTAGTCTTTGGTGTAAACTCTGTTACCCCGACGGCATCCTCACCGTGGATGTGCTCACCACCTGGCTGTGTATGAATACTAAGAAGGCTCGGGGCTTGGGCAAACACTCCTTATATAGCTGTTGCTGCACAGTGTGGTATTCTCCAAAGAACGTAGACTTTATGATAGCTGGGGGCCACTTGGTGCTTCAGCAGTAATTCTCAGCCAGCGGATTTTATGTAGCAATAACTCTCAAGTCTTCCTGCCCGTTTGTCCTCCTCTCCTTTCTCTCTCCAGTCTTTCCCTCCTTGATCTCTGCCTATAACTTAGGTAGAGCTAATTGCTGACACCGTAAAGCACTTTACAGTATATAAAGTATTTTTTTTTATCTGCCGCCAAAAAGTCATTTGATTTTGTTTCTTGTTTCTGGATGCTCCACATCTGCACTTCTGCCAACAGTGACTGTTTCTGATAAACATCACTGAGGGAGGCTTCCCAACCCCTAGCAAAGATCAGGCCCAAGGGTTCCGCACCCCCAAAGGATCCTAAAGGGGTGAGCAGAGAAGAGAACAATACCGGGTGAGATCAGGCTTGGCTTGATCCCCACAGGCCTCTGGAGGAGATTTTGTACCTTAAGTTTGCCCCAGCTCTGAGCAAAGGAGCCTCTTGCCTAGTGAACCATGGGCTGATCTTGAGAGAGAGAAAACATAGTTTATATATCCAGGCACTGCCACTTTTGTTTATGGACCTGGGGAAGGGACACAGTACCCAGAGAAAATCTTCCAAAGTCACGAATAGCCTTAGCTGGGAAACAGAGAGCTGACAATCGCCTAAACAAGTGTACTGGGCTGGGGACAGTCCCACCAGACCTACATTTGACTTCACATGTTCCCCGCCGTCCACATGCCTGAATTCTCCTTTCTCACGTTGCCCCTTATCAATCAGATGAAGTCCTTCTTGTGCTTTGGATCTAGCTCAGGTATTGGTGACACATCCCTTGATTGCTGGTAACCCGAAACCAAACTCAGTCCTTTCACATTCTTTGTTTACTTTGAGCATCTCCCTAAGATGAGCACTTCTCATTATGAGTTTAATGAGTCTTTCTCTGGTGTCAGCCAGGCTCCCTGGTAGTGGGTCAGATCCTAGGTAACCGATATTAATACATCACTCCAAGATCCTAATTATCTCCAGGAAGGCAGTCAGGGAAGTGAACCCACTAGATGACAATGACTAATGCCAGCACCATGACTCTCAGTCATCGTGAAGTCTGTGTTCTTTACAGCATAACGCATTGTGTCTTAAGAGCTTTATACAAAGTGCTTCTCAAAACCCCAAGCTTTCCTAATTGTCATGGATACTCAAGTAGTGAACACATTTATCGTTGAGGTGCTACGTGGACATCAGAGTTTATACCAGTGAGTAAAGCAATGCCAGGGGCAAGAGGATAATCTTCCTTTCATGCCACGTGTGGGTGTACATTTCACTTGTGTCCCAAGCAGAAACACAGACAGCAAATAATTGTGGTCTTCGCAATTCTCCTTCTAACTTCATCAAACAGGCTCACAGGTAATTGACAAGGCATGCAGACCAAAACGAGAGAGAGAGAGAGAGAGAGAGAGAGAGAGAGAGAGAGAGAGAGAGAGAGAAAGAGAAATCAAGCTACTGCTGAGACTGAGAGAAGATCTGGGTCAATTTTATAGATTTACACCCACATGAAACTCACAGAAGTACAAAATTTGGGAGATGCCGGTTAAAAGAAAAATCATACCAACTATCAGAATAAGTTAAATTGCTGTATGTTTACAGTTCAATAAATGGAAACTATCCAGGATCTTTACCCAAATCAATTTCTTGGCATCTTACAGAAGCTTCCTTGGGATTACACACACACACACACACACACACACACACACACACACACACTTACACACTTGTAAACTCTGTTCCTGAGAAGCAAAGCAAAGCAGCAAAAATTTCCACTTTCGTTCATCGGGATTCCAATCAATGTTATTCGAACAAGCTGTCCACTCAATTCACACTGATTAACCTCCCTCCAATCACTGGGAATCTGTGGTTCTGGGATATGCTTTTAATTGTCTCCATAATGTACTTGGAAGGTCACTGGGGGAAATCGCACACACAACATTTCCCTGTAGGGCACACTGACAAAATAAAGACCCAGATCAGTGGCACCCAGGAGTCCAGAACCTCCATCCAAGATTGGTCTCTTTTTTCTCTTTCCTGCATCCCTCGCTGCTTCTTCCTCCATGGGTATTTACGTAGATGTCGGCTGCATCCCTGACTCTGTATGGTTTGTTCTTCCCCAGGGCTCTAAGACAAAAGTGACTGTTCAGTCAAAACCCTGATAGTTTTAATTCACCCTCTATTTGTAGAAAAAATTTAGGCTTGCCTGATAAATTTATGGGAATGCCAAAAAGCTCAATAATCAAGATAAATAATGTCGGAAGGCATTGCCTTCCAAAATCAGAATGGATGCGAAAGAATTGGAGCATGATGAATACAGAATCAAAATTTTAACACTTCTACCTTGGCAGGGACTCTGGGGTGGTCATAAGTTGTCATTAGCGCTTCTTGGCCCATAATGAATTGTTTCTGATTTCCCAGTCAATATAGATAGGGACATGTGACCAGTTCTGGTCAATGTGTCCAAATGGAAATAGCCACTGTCATCTCTAGATGGGAGCATGAGTTTGCTATTTCAAGATCATCCCAAGAGCTCTTTTTCTTTCATTCACAGCAATGGACAAATGTATAGACTAGCAACATTGCACTGCAAAATGCCTAAACAGGTTGAGAGTCTTCCTACAAATCCACATGGCCATGTGATTTAAGCAGTAAATAAATCTGTATATTTTAAGGTATTTTAGGTTCTGGGGAATGTTTGTCACAGCAGCTAGCCAAACTTCTTGTGACTGATACCGACTGCAAAGAAGATTCCTACTAGGGTTGTTCTCAGTTCTCCTAGTGAGGGAAACAATGCTGCCCTAGTGCCAAGGCTTTGCTGAAACTTCTTGACTAAGAACGAATTGCTTCTCCGCTCCTTCTCTTCTCTCTGGTAGATTTTATTCTTAAATCCAATGTCTTTGCAGATGGACAGATATAGATTGGAAAACTCATTTTATATCTTATAAGCACCTAGAATTTCAGACAACTCCTGAGAAAGGAGTCTTGGTTGCCAGATCTACAAAGTCAGGCTAGTAGCCTCCCCACCTGGAGTAGCTATGAAATTAAATAAGGTAGCACATGAAATACCTGGAAGCCGGTTAATGATGCATTTTAATCCAGTTTCAATTGCACCTGACCTGTTCACAAAAACACAGCTCCACATCATCCATCTCCTACCCAGCAGGCCAGGATTGGCAAGCTGCATTGTGGAAGCTTCATCTGGTGGTTTTTTAATGGAACCCCCTTTATATCCCCCAGTTCCTCCTTTCCCTACTCCCTGCCCAGACCATTACTACCTCCCATGAACAGTAATCTAGGTTGTTCCATCTCTAAATTTATTTTCTTGGCTAAGATGGCAGGGGGAGGGAAGGTTATCCCTATCAAATCAGTTTGTAAAACTCAAAACAGCAGAATGGAAAGAAAATCAGTGTCACTTTTAAGAATGTGTCCTCGTTTAGTAATGGTAAGTAGATGTAATACTACACCTCAAGTGATTGTGTCCCCAAAATTCATATGTTAGAACCCTGGCCCTTGAGATGATTATGTTGGAAGGTGGAGCCAAGAGAGATGATCAGGAACTCTCCGTAAGTGGGTCTGTCCCCTTATAAAAGAGGCTTGAGAAAGTCTCAGGTGTCCCACCATGTAGAACATGTGAGACAAAGTGAAAAGGCACTGTGTGAACCAGGAAGCTGCCCACACCACACACCAAATCCTCCAGGGTCCATATCCCAGATCTCTAGACCCTAAAACTAAAAGAAATAAACTTCTGATGTTTATAAGCCAACCCTTCTATGATATTATGTTATAAAAGCCAGAACCAGTTCAGACATGGGAATGTCCCTAGGATTAGCAAAGTTAATGATTTAGTTGGATAATACAGTATCCCATGTGTATCGACCCACCAACTATTAAGCTATATCCTAACTATTTGGGGTGTTAGTACACAATTGCCACTTTCCATGTTGAGTCCAGAGGAAGGGGTGTTTCAATGAATCCAGGCAAAAAAGGGTGCCAGGACCCACAGATACAGTTGGCAAATACACCAAACTCTTCTTCCAATGTGGGAAACCAAACTCCTCCCGTCATTCAAGCAACCACACCTTGAGTGGCTAGAGGACAAAATTACATCTATGGGGATTTCCCCTAAAAGTATTTAATATCATGTCAAAAGGTTGCTAGACATCATCACATGTCATTTTCCATTTCAGCCAAGATTAGCACACCATCTATGACTTCCGATGCCAACTGATAGCAGCTGCCCTGAGATCCTAACTCAGAAGTATAGCTCAGGATGTTTGGGAGGTCTTCTTGGGTTTGATTCTTAGGGGAAATTCATGTTCAGCAGAAATCAGAGGTGGGAGGGTGACACATCATATCACCTGTAAATGTCCCCATGGAGTTAAGTTGGTACCCAAGGCTGGCAGCCAGAGTCAGGCAGAGAAAGCATCTCTTATCTCAGTGACCATGAGTCACTTGAAGACCATGAATATAAACCATAAGAATTATATGTCACCCACGTCTCTTTCCAGAACAAGCTGGATGTTGGTAAAGCCTGGAAATGACCACAGAGTTCACAAACCAGGCAAGAACAAGAATAGTTTCTATCCTAAGGGAAAGACCCAACACCCCTACTTCTCCTGGGACAGGTGATTGGAGAGGTCATCAGGTGGTGAGAAGAATTTCATCTGAGGGCATGTGTGGTAGAGGCTGCAGTGTTCCATTCATGTGTGTGACCTGTTCTTCCTTAAAGATTGGTGGGAAGTATGGCATTGCTGTCCCTGCTTCAGATACACATGGCCATGAGATACCTGTGTATTTACAGACCCCCATTATGGTGTAGAGCTTGAAATAGCAACATTTTATTGCCTCGGAGTCTGGAGTAAAAAATCCAAGATCGAGGTATTGGCAGAGCTCTGTTCTCCGTGAAGCCTGAAGGGAAATCTTTGCTTGCGTCTTTGGGCTTTTATTGGTTCTTCAGTATTCCTTGGCTTGCAGTGGCATTTGTCTGTTCTCTGCCACTTTGGCTGTGTGGCTTCCCACAACATATGACAAGACCTGAGCAGGAGTTGCTAGCAGAGCATCTGAGGAAATGATTAAATATGATGATAGAATTTGCACAGTACTAAGATTTCTTTTTAATCTTCCATCTTGCTTACATCATTGTTATCTGAGATTTCTGTTATCTGCAGCTGAGTTGAATCCCAAGTAATTCAGGTGCACTGGCTTCACCAAGGCAACAGTCACAGCGTCTTGTTAGTTTTCTATTGTCATGGTAAAACACCATGAGCAAAGGCAACTTGTGGAGGAAAGGGTGTATTTATTTCATCTTACAGCTTGTTGTTCAGCATCCAGGGAAGTCAGGGCAGGAACTCAAACAGGGCAGGAACATGGAGGCAGGAACTGAAACAGAGGCCATAGAGGAGTTCTTCATGTTTTGCTCAATCTGCTTTCATACGTAATTCAGACCCACCTGCCCAAGGCTGACACACCCCCAGTAAGCTGAGCTCTCCCACATTAATCATTATCCAAGACCAATAGACTTGCCTACAGGCCTAAAGGCCAGTCTTAGAGGTATTTTCTTAGTTAACAGTCCCTCTTCCACTGGGCAGTGGTGGCGCACACCTTTAATCCCAGCACTCAGGAGGCAGAGCCAGGCAGATCTCTATGAGTTCGAGGCTAGCCAGGTCTTCAGAGCGAGATCCAGGACAGGCACCAAAACTACACAGAGAAACCTTATCTCAAAAAAACAAAATAAAAATTAAAATTAAAAAAAAAGAGTCCCTCAATCAAAATGATTCAAGCTTGTGTCAAATTGATATAAAACTAACCAGGACACAATGGGATAAAAAGAAGATGGGAGGGGTGGGTGTGGATGATGGCCAGAGCGGCTGTCCTTCCCTACCTTGCCAAGCTTGAATCTGTCACAACCGCAGCTCGAGGCGATCAGGTTTCCATGGTCTGGTGGCAGTCCAAGAGCAAGGCAAGAGGGATGTGTGATGGCGTCCATGACGACCTGGCTTGCCGCTGACTGCAACAGGAGCCAGAGCTTCCAGACATGTCAGTGCTGTTTGGGGTTCAGTCACAGCTAAGTCTAACCATGGTGTGATGCCAGAAAGGAGACAGAAGCTCTTCTTTGCAATCCCTCCCCTTCCTGAATCCTCAGGCAGGGTAGTCTGAAACATTCCGGTAAAGAGTTCAATAGCACCGGGTAGTGATGGCGCACGCCTTTAATCCCAGCACTCGGGAGGCAGAGACAGGTGGATCTCTGTGAGTTCCAGGCCAGCCTGGTCTACAGAGTGAGTTCCAAGACAGCCAGGGCTACACAGTAAAACCCTGTCTCGAAAAACCAAAACAAACAAACAAATAAATAAATAAATAGCTCAATAGCAAATTCTTGAGTTTGAGTGAGAGACATATTAGTTAATACATTAGTTACTTTTCTGTTCTCTATCATCATAAGATCTGACAGAAACAACTTGGGGGAATAACTTTATTTAGGCTCGAGGCTTCAGAAAGTTACAGAACAACATGGCAGAGAAGTCAAAGCTAGTAGTCTAGACTGTGGCGTCAGGAGCGTGATGGCTTTTTGTGTCTTAGCTGACAGGAAGCAGCAAGGACAGACTGGAACCATATGTCTAACCTTTATGACTTGTTCCTAATGACCTGCTTCCACCAGGTGGGCCTCATCTCTACATCATTCACAGCCTCTAAATATTACACAAGCTGGGGACCAAGCATTCAGAACACGAGCCTGTGGGGGACATTCCAGCATCAAACCACACAAGGGCCATACTGCCCCATTGTTTCTACTCAACTTTGCCATCATTCTACTAAAGTGGCCAGAAACAATATGTAAATGGACAGCCACAGTTGTCATTGCTTGTGAATGACACACACACACACACACACACACCCACACACACACATTTCCCAATTTTAAGTGTTTCCAATATAATCGTACTAAAAGGTAGAGACTTGGGAGATGACTAGACCATGTGTGGGCATCCCCCGTGAGTATTAAGCACATAGTCCAGGGCTTGGTCAACTACTAGATTTGCCAATAAAGTTTTATTGGCCCACAGTCCACCCATGCATTCACACAATGTTTATGTCTGCTTTTGTGCTGCATTGGAAGAGGAGCATCATTGTGACAGAGACTGGCCATCAACACCTGAAGTGTTTACTATCTGCCTCTTCACAGAAAACTCTTGGTGAGTCCTGGCCCAGGCAACCGTCCAGGCTGAGATCTACTCCGGAGGCAATGCCAGCCCTGTTACCTGTGCCTGCTGCTCTGAGAGCCCTCTCCTGCAGGCATGCCTGTGGGAATCGGGGGCTTCCCTTCAACTCTCCTTCCTCATAGGGTCAACATGTCAGTGTGTTCAGTGCTCACTAAACACCCACCAGGAGTCTCCAGAGACTGAACAGAAAGCTTCCTCTCTCAGCCTTGGCATGCACCGAAGGCTGCTCAGCTCGGCATCCGTTGCTGATATTGATGCCCAATGCTGAAGGCAGGGCCCCTAATGAGATGCACGGAGACAAATAGTTCCTCTTCGTAAGGGCTGCCAAGGAGTTACCGTCTGTTGTTTGCACAGTGGTGTTGGTCTAGCTTGGCTGGCTAACGTGTATTTTCCACGTAATTCTAGTAAGTGAAGGCACCTCCAGAGCTCAGGGGGATGGCCCACCAGTGCTCTTGCACATGAAGGCTCCAAAAAACAATGAGACGTCATAGATGAGAAATCCAGAGTGCAGAAGTCACTAGAAAAGGTGAGTGCATTGTTGCCCTTTAACACAGCCCCCTGTGGATTTGAACCTGCTCCTATTTGAAGGAGTGTAATGAACACCAAGTGAAATATATATAAAAAAAAAAAAAGCTATTTCCTCCACATCTCCGTGACAGTGAGAGCACAAGGCAGTAACTCCTAAGGATTTCTGCTCAGTGAAGGATGCCAAAGCAAGGGAGACGGATGGTCCACTCAACAGAGGTACTTTCACTGTATAAAACAACACGGGATTAATGTCTAAAATAAACAAATACATTGTTTTTTAAACCTGTAGGTGTTTCTGTAAGTGGGGAGCTATCTGGTTCGTAAGTGCACATGGAGACACTGGAAGTTCCCTGCAATACGGAGAAAACGAAAACTATGGTGAAAACCCGGAATATAGGTCACCGGGAGGGGCCACTTCCAGCTGTGGGAGAGCACATGAGGCGCGGCACTCATGGGAGCCGGTGCAGTCATGGGGAGCCATCTGTGGGGTTCTGTGGAGTTAGGTACATGGTGCCCACTCTTGGCATGCACACCTGAGGACTGCTCACCCAGGCATCTGTCACTCCAGTCCAAGGCTCCACATGCCAGAAAATGCACAGAAGCTGCGTCTGTGGTCACATCAAGGAAGAGGCAACATGTTGTCGTTTGGTAAGTGGCGGTATTCAATGTAGTTCCACTGCGAACAGGAATGAGAGAGCTGGGTGAGTGAAAAGCACCAGGAGAGGTCCTGGACAGATAAAGCTCAGTGGGACACACAGAGAGTGTGAGCATGAAGAACAATATTCAAGTAGGTTTTGCACACACACACTTACACACACATACACATTCACACACACACACTCACACACATATACACTCACACACACACATACACACTCACACACATATACACTCATATATATATTCACACACACATATACACACATATACACACACATACACATACATACACAAACACACATACACATTCATAAACACACACATACAAACTCACAGACACACATTCTTACACATATACACACATATACACACTCACATACACATACACACACATACACACTCACACACACATACTTACACATGACTATACATTCTATGCAGATGCCCTTTACCTGAGGTCCCTAAAAGCAGATCCTGAGAGAGGGCTGGATGTTGGCCCCTCCCTGAGGAAGGCCTGCAGGAAGACGGAAGGAAGGGAGCAGTAGAGAGCAGATGAGCAGAGCAGCAAGGGTATGGGGGAGGGGCTAGAAAGAACTCTTGGAGGACTGTGGGGCATGAACCACATCCCAGACCTGTCCTTTAAGTCTCAAGGGGACTGGCCTTTCTCAACCTGTATCACGAGGCTCGAGGCCCGGTTGCATCAGGGGAAGGACTCCAGCAAGGGTCACTCTCGCCGAGGTCTGGAGTCAGCAGCTGTGAGGGCCCCTGGAGCCAGCTCCTGGGACAAATGGGGAGGGTACCGGAAAGGACGGAACTGCAGAAACTCCAACAGAGCAGCTCTCAGGCAGCGGGGTGATGGGAACATGCCAGAAATAAGAACGCAGTTAGCGTCAGGACCTAAGCCCCTGCCTTGTAACTTATAATAGAGAGGGAGGCAGTCAGGACAGACAGTGCTCAGAGCAAACCCTGGAAGCTGCCATCAAAATAAGCAGGATGGACGCCCTGCCACCTGCTGGCAGACAGCACAGTACTGATTCTGTGCTTCTGGAAGAAGCTCCGGGCCCAGGTTTATTTGTGAACAAAGAAATCGGAGAAATCAAATCCCCTCTGTATGAGGTTAAAATATGTATGGCCTCAAAACTAGGGGCCGCAGAGGGGAACAGCAGCAAAGGCAAAAGGGTTCTGAACTTCCCTCTGTGTGACCTTCGCTGGGTCGTCGGTGGGAAGCAGCAAACGCATGATCTTCAGGAGCCCAAGATGAAGAGATCTTTCACACACAAATAGATGCCACAAGTGAAAGGCAGGATTCAAATAGATGGATCTGCTTGCCTCGGGGTGGGGCTCTTGCAGCCTTGGTGGAGGGGCTGCAGGGGCTGGTGGCTTTGTCTTGCCCAAACAAAAACGCTTGTCGAGACTGTGTTATGCCTGTGTCATCCCCCAGACATGCCTGCACACAGGTGCCTGTGTATTCCTGCACACAGTTGCATGCTTATCCGCATACACGTGCATGCATGTGCACCGGACACACACAGTGATACATGTGTGCACACATGGAAATTCACCTTCCTCTTTTCTGAATCAAACCTTGTCTCGTCTGCCCAAAGGGATAGTACTGGGGACTCCTGGTTCTGGTTCATAGAAACCATCACTTCGAACTTCTACCCAGTTTTTTAAGGAGTGAGACCCAGGTCGAGGGGCTGGGCTCAGAAATCAACCTTTGACATCATGCCAGTCTCAAGGCACACACAGACTTCTGTATGATTTCCCAGCATCAGAACTCCCGCATGCAAATTAGTTCCTGGAAACCCCTTCTCACAGACTTGCCCTCTCAGTCGTGCCCAGACTCGACCTGGTGAGACCCCATCAACCCAGGTAACTCAAGCCAGTGAGGCGCCAAGCGTGGTCCTCAGATTAGCAGCCACAATAGAGGCTTGTTGGAAGTGCCAGCTCTCATATTCCAGCCCGGACTTAGACTCTTAAGTAGGGTGGGGAAAGTGTGAGCCTCAGAGGGAGAGAATGGTCTGTCCTCAGAGGACAGCTTCCCTGGAAACCTAGACAGAGATGAGGATTTGAGTGCTCAGAAAGGACCATGGCATTGTTGACCCTCCAAAAAATGGAAGAGGAGGAAATAGGAGGTGAGGGAATATTGGAGTATAGGCTCTACAGGAGAGCATTTAGGCCTGACTCCTCAGGGAGCTGCTAAGTATGACCTTATCCAAAATCTTGTCCCACAAGAGAGGAGACAGCCTCTGTCACCATGTCAGCCAGTGGCTCATGGGCTAGA